>CM071583.1:10338769-10405928 GCA_036426205.1 Ascaphus truei
AATGCATTTTTCATATCTCCAGCATTTAAAGGGACAATCTCTACTAGGACGAAAGGGACTTAATCCCAGTGACATGATTATGGGGTCTCATTTGGGTAATTGATACTTTTTTTTTTTTTTTTTACCCAAATCTAAAACCTATACTTTTTTTTCATTTCAATTTTAAAGTGAGACTTGGGGGGGGGGGGTGTTGATTTCCTCTGGCTGCTCCCTTCTGTGTGATTTCACTGTGTGATCAGCGAGCGCTTGCACCTCCAGAGTCCCCCCTCCCCACATCTTCATTGGATTTCCGATAAGGACAGGGTGGGGGGGGGGGGGATAAGGAGAAAGGAGAACACTTGACTGACAAGCGCGTCTCCATTCAGACGTCCCGACTATGTGTGATTGCACTGTTAAAGTGTTACAACCACAGTATAATTAAAAGCTTGCAACCAGTAATTACATTAAATAAATAATTGCTGGATGTGTAATCTGAATTTTACCCACACCCTGGTATGGGTGACGGATACAAACCCCTCGAGCTGTGTATGGTACAATTCTGGCTGTGACCCTCCGTTCTCTATACAAATCACAGGCAGTATAATAGAGGTAGGTTACAGAAAAGGCGCTATTAAACATTTAATTGAAGTATGACCTTGTAATTCACATTTAAGGCTATGCACTCTTTTGCCCCTCTTGATCTCTCAGCCCGAATTACTCGCTATATACCGTTCCGACTCCTGCGTTCTGCTCAAGGATGTCTTTGTATCCGTAGCCTTCGCCCGCCTAAAACCTAACTCGCTGCCCCACACCTCTGGAATGCCATTATCCTCAATATCGGACTAGCACCCTCTCTCTCCACCTTTAAGGCCCATTGTAAAACGCACCCTTTTTTTTTTTTTGATGAAGCATATGGGTAGCTCCGTGGCTGATACTATACAGCTAATGCACGGCCTTGGACCCATTGGCAGGGAAGGGGTTAAAAAGTGATATTTTTCCAGCTAACCAGGAATTGTGACCCTATGATGAACTTCCAATCTTCTGGCCTTTATATTTCTTTGTGTGTGGAAGTAGGTCATGGTCCTAATGTCCCATAATCTGCTGAAGCGATTTAGGTAAATATACAGATGTAGCAGAATCACGGACCCATTTCCGGAGCTTGGTACATCAGTAGCCAAAGCCAAATATCACTTATTAACCCCTTCCATTTTTAACCCCTTCTCTGCCAATGGGTTGCAGGCCTCTCTAGCAAAAGACCTTTAACAATGTTTTTCCTTAAAAGTTACTACTACTACTAAATAATAATAATAATAATAGCTTTATTTCAGTGAGTTTACTCACTGGGCCACTCAAAAGTACAAGCCGCCTTTCTCCATACATTTATTTGAGGCAGAATAAAGATGGCCAGTGTGGGTGACATGGGAAGGGGTTTAGCGATTACCCGAAACGTTGGCTAATAACAACAGCTCAACCCCCTTATAACGCTGTGCTTGGGGTCCAAAGAATCGCATCGCGTTATAAGCGGATCGCGTTAGAAATAATGTACAAGTGTATGCTTTGTACTATAAAGTATTTAAGATTCCAATAATTGTGTTGCAAAGTATTCATAAATACGAAAATTGGGAGCTATAAGCGGATTCGCGTTGTAACGGATCGCGTTATAACGGGGTTGAACTGTATTGGAAATAATTTTTTGTTAAAATCAGCAGTTCGCGCCCATCGCAATTTTTGTTTACAATGTATTTTTTTTTCATCTACTTCAAGAGATCTCATCTTGCCCTTTCTAACATTGAATTATTATTTATTCTATTTTAACAGCAGGAACATTGTGCTCAGGGGCAAGATACTAAAAAAATTTCCCCCTTCCCCCCCTCCAAAATCCTTCTACATCGTCTTTGCCCCCGTCATTTTCTGCTCCCTTTTGCCACCGTCGTGCTTGGCACAAAGCACAGCTAAGATTCCGGTACAAATAAAGATAAAATAACAGCTATGAGAAGAACCACATCTCGTACGAGATTCCTTTCCAATTGAACCCTCCCTCTGCTGCAGCAGCAGTAGGAACCCAATCCTAGGTTTCACTTGTATTGGCCGTCTCTCTCTGCTTTTGCACACACTGTGTGTGTATGTAGGTAGCTTAATCCCTGCATGTTGTGTTTCACAGAATACACAGGAGCAATAATACATTACATGCCATGAAGCGTATATCACCCGAGAGGAATGTTGGAAGATTTACAAAAACAGTAGGAATAGGTTAAGATGACCAACGGCAGACGAGGAAAGCAAGGTCTCTCTCGATTTGAGGAGTGAGCTGGCACAGTGCCTGCTGTTGGCTAGGGATTGTCGCCAATTTGCAATATCTTATGTGCCCCTATTCCAGGCCTGCACCACTCCAGTCCTCGAGGGCCGCAGACAGGCCAGGTTTTCAGGATATCCCTACTTCAGCACAGCTGGTTCAATTAGTGGCTCAGCCACCACTTGTTGAGCCAGCTGTGCTGAAGTAGGGATATCCTAGGCCCTAGGATTCCATGGCTCTACAACTGGCGGCCCATGACAGGCCTTAGGTGGCCCTTGGACCCTCTGCTGCTAATTTCATACTAGTTGCTCAGGGAGCCAAGTGCCGTTTTTGTTCTTTGAAACTCGCTTGTAAGTTTAGCTAACGTACCTATATATGGCACAGATGTTATAAATGCTTGCAGAATGTTGGAATATATTCATGCAAGTCCTTAAATGTAGCTAAAATGACATTGCCATAAACATTTTGGCCCCTTTTGGAGAACCAGTTGAAGGGCCTTATTCTATATTGACCCCCTACTCAAAATGCCGTGAAGCCACGTCCTTGGTGTAAAATAACAAAGATAAAGATTCATGGGTACAAATTACAGTTCAGGTAGACACAGATGAGGAGTTACCCGGGCTGCTCCTCTCCAGGAGAGAGCAAGGGCCCGGGTACCCGTGGCAGATTTTGATTCAATGTACTTGTGATTAGGTCAGTAGCCGGAGTCACTTACTTTTTGATGTAATAAACGTACATTTTAATTTTATTTTTTTTAGGGATCATATGTTTAGCGGTCCTATACCCAGTTAGCTTAGTTCTGTATATTTGTCAATTCTGAAGTCCCACTGCGGGACTATTTGTATCCCTAGACACATCGTTCTGCTGCTGTAATATTCATGAGTGCAGCCAATTAGGGACCATTTTTAGACCCCCAGATTTGGGAATCTATTCTGTTATTACGAGGTTTGACAACAATGTAATAATTGTTTTATTCTTGTATAGCGCAGACAGTGTGTGCGGCGTTGTACATAGCATTTTGCCTATGAACTCATTCCTGTATGAGGAATGTTCGCTGGATACATTGTAAAATCAATAAAATGAGTATTAAAAAAAAAAGTCACTCAATAGCAAAGTGTATCATTTATACAGTGAAATCTTATCAATAATACGAAAGCCTAAAATAGCTGGCGGAGAGGTAGCTGTCTGGCTGTTCAAAGGAGTGCATCTAATATACAGGATTCACCACTAGCCTGAACAAGTGGTATGTACTGTAGGAGTGTGTGTGGTATGTACTGTATGAGTGTGCGTGGTATGTACTGTATGTGTGCGTGGTATGTACATTATGAGTGTGCGTGCTATGTACTGTATGTGTGCGTGCTATGTACTGTATGAGTGTGCGTGCTATGTACAGTATGAGTGTGCGTGCTATGTACAGTATGAGTGTGTGTGCTATGTACAGTATGAGTGTGCGTGCTATGTACAGTATGTGTGCGTGTATGTACTGTATGAGTGTGCGTGCTATGCAGTAGAGTGGGCGTGCTAGTACAGTATGAGTGTGCGTGCTATGTACAGTAGAGTGTGTGCGTGCTATATACAGTATGAGGTGTGTGTGCATGTACAGTAGGAGTGTGGTCTGATTGTACAGTATGAGTGTGCGTGCTATGTACAGTATGAGTGTGCGTGCTATATACAGTATGAGTGTGTGTGCCATGTACAGTAGGAGTGTGCGTGCTATGTACAGTATTAGTGTGCATGATGCTAAAGCCTGTGCATTTAATACTCCGACTACCATGCAGATGTGTATAGAGCGTTCCACACAAATTCACATAGGTGTTAATATACAATGAGTGTGGTAGCAGTGGCTGCACGGAGATACATGTGTGCATATGGGCACACATCGACATGCCTCGGTATGGATATAAATCCCATCATTTTACTTTAACTTAATCTCTAGCTTCTGAGGTTACAATGGTAACCTTTAGTGTGCAATGGGCTCTGGAAAGAGCTTCATTTTAAGCTCTCATACATTTCATATTTCAAACGCTTATATCTCCTGAATACTGCATCAGATTTAAAAAATAAAAAAAACCTTAGTTCAAGAGGAAATCTCTTAAAGTATAAGGGCTGGAGTTGATCACCCCTGGGCGGATCTGTCCCGGATAAGAAGTTGCAGTGCAAGGACTGTTTATATTTAAGTGTACAGCGCTGCGGAATAAGTTGGCGCAATTCAAAAAAAATATACACGCACAGACATTTATATGCATTTAGGAGGTGTGTGTGTATATGTGTATATGTATAATATATATGATATTCCCTTTCTCCTTTGAGTTTGACATTAATTGTTAGCTAGCCTTTCCACCTCTTCTAAACATTTTGCCACCTTCAAGTTATTTGCTTTTTCCCTGTTATCAAAAAAGTGTTATTTGCAATGCACTAAAAACTGAAAGCTGCCTTTTTCCCCCTTTCAAGGTTAGAATTTTGAATCACGGGATACTGTGTGATACTGTGTGGTACTGTGTGGTACTCTGTGATACTGTGTGGTACTCTGTGATATACTGTGTGGTACTCTGTGATACTGTGTGGTACTCTGTGATACTGTGTGGTACTCTGTGATACTGTGTGGTACTGTGTGGTACTGTGTGGTACTGTGTGGTACTGTAGCTCCACAGTTCAAGAACGCTCTCCAAAGACTGCAGCTTTGTCATGTTTTCATAGCATGTAACATTTTGTTCCGCAACCCGAAAAGAGGAAACCCCTAAAATCTCGACACATTAACAAGACACGTTTGTGGTGCGCTCGCATAATACGGGAGGAGTCCATAGACATAGGGAGGGAGTTTCCCATATAGCTGCAGTAAGCAGGTGAGGGGAAAACACATTTCTTTTAACATTTTGCTACCCTGAGCCTATAAGCAGGACCTGCTAACGGAAAACAATGGTACTTACAGACACACATTTTAATACATACTACTGTATGTAGGGCGAAAGAGCGGCTGAGGAACTTAGTTCAGTCCCCGGTGTTGACTCCTTCTGACCTTCTGTCCGTCACTTTATCTCCCTGTGCCTCAGGCACCAATAACATAGATTGTAAGCTCATGCGGGCAGGGACTGTGTCTGTAAAAAAAAAAAAAAATATGCACAGTACTGTAATTGTGAAGCACTTAAAGTTCCATTAGGAGAAAAGCCCTGTATGAATAAAGTTATTATTAAGCCAAGCAACAAGTTACATAACTGCTCCTGTAACTGTTACTAACTTGCCCAAATAAATAAAGTGGCAATCCTGCACTGAAGCAGAATCACACTCTCAAAATACTCACTCTTCTACTAGCCAAAGTTCTTTCTCCCATTTGGGGAATCAAATTAGGCATCAAGTCCTCTCTAGTCCCCCGAGCCAAAATGTGATTCTGCCACTAAGTGGAACTGCAGCGGAGTACTCCCCCCCTCCCTCATCAGTGACGCAGCCATTGCGAAGGCCGGTGGGTCCATGGCATTCTGGTACTGCGGTCCCTCTGGCACGCAAAGGGTTACATCTGTGCATCTTGCAGGAAGCTGTTATTTTTATCCCGTTGTTTGATCTCAGGATTATGTTGAGTCGGAGAAACAAATTATAGACAGAAAGTGTGTTTTGTTTATAGCATCCGCGCTACATTTAAATGTTGACTTTTTAACCCATTGCTAGTGCCAAGTCAGGGGTTCTCAAATCCAGCCCCACCCCCCACCCCCCACCCCCCAACAGGTCAGGTTTTCAGGATATCCCAGTTTCAGCACAGGTGGCTAAATCAGAGGCTCAGTCAAAGACCGAGTCACTGATTGAGCTACCTGTGCTGAAGCAGGGACTGATTGAGCCACCTGTGCGTTAGCTGGGATATCCTGAAAACCTGACCTGTTGGGAGTGCTTGAGGACTGGAGTTGAGCCCCCCTGTGCTAAGTGAGTTACTAAATGATGCACCCAAGTCCTATTGGCATGTTTATCTGTGTTGAGCTCCCACCAATGCTTGCCAACCAACAGTGGCATGCTGATCCTGTCCCAGTTTTGCACCACCCATCCATTTCCTGCGTTGTTAGCCATCCCGGTATAATATAACACTATATGGAAAAAGACCGACGTGGATCATCAGAAGACGCCTGACCTGCAGTTATTTGCAGATATGTTTTAGATAGATGAAGGATATGCATTATTTCTATAACTTCCCATTAAAGCTGCAGTTCAGTCTTTTTTTTTATTTTTTATTATTATTTATTTTTTTACTTTAATAGTTTCATGTGGGCAATCTCTAATTACCTAAAGAAACTGCATAGCTGCCGGTCAATTCGTTCTCCGTCTATTGATCGGCAAAGTTTGGCGACATCTTTAAATATGGGGAATGTAAATCGTTGCTATAGGAACAAGCATGCTTGTTAAAATAAAATACAAGAAAATTGGTCTTTCTAAGTTTTTTTTTTAAACAGAAAATGCTTAAAAGTATTTTTTCTTACTACAGAACTGATTTATTAAAAAAAACACACATGCAGGATATTGCCTGAACTACAGCTTTAACCATATTAAAACTTGATCAAACAACTCAACTACTTGTACCGTTGGCTTGCAATGCATGTGGCTGGTTTATGTTATTGAACGTATGTACAGTACTGTATGGCCAAGTAAGGTTTGACTTTCATAGGTACTGTATGTACCTGCCTTTCAAGAAGGCAGGTTATGCCATTCTTCGTATGTTATTTAGGATATCTTCTAAAACAGAATTGTGATCACGTAGGAAAGAATAGTCTGACCTTAGATATTAAAATAAACCCCATCCTAACATTTTGAACTAATTACTCCTGGCTGCTTTTTGTGAAACATGATCAATTAACATTTATTGGTATAATTATGGGCAGTTCATAAACGCAATCTTATTTTTTTGTGTGATAATAACATGAGTACATTTAACTATAGACAGCTGAACATATGTCACGGTAGATTATGACAAGATATAATGAACACCAAATATCTGGGTTGAACTGAACGAGGCTTAGATATAATAAAATATATTTATTCCATAAAAAAGGTGAACACAGCAATATAGTACAATTAACAGACAAGAAGGTAACACTTACTTAGGGTTGGGGGATGGAGAAGTATCAGCTAGCAATTCTCCAGCAATCCGGTGACATTCCAGGTGGAATCAGAAGCACAACTAAAAACTGTAGGGTTGACACAGTTTATATACCTGTGTAACCCTATTCTTAACATTGAATACAGACTATTGGTGAACAATTATCTGTATCCAATCCCTAACGTGGAGACACAGATTAACCCATGCCCCCTAGCTAATTAGCCCACTGGGACTCTATGGGTAGCCCCATAATTAAATCAGGGGCAACGACCAGTCTACCAAATGAAGTATCTGCATTGTTTGTAGGTGTAGACATAACACTTACAAACCACTCCAGTTTGATGATTCTCCACCCTCAGGTAACAATTAGAGTGGCAGAGTCTGCTGATTAGTACTTGGTCGGTTGATTAGTACTTAGTGTAAACAATGAGGCAGTTAACTTTTGATCACAGTGCTTAGGCTCAATCAGCCGGCTGCCCTTCCTGACCTATTTAGCATAGCAGATGGAGTCTGCATTTTTCAGAGCAGATCCAAAATACCATACATATACTCTTTAATATCTACACATATTAATACGTTCCATTCTGGTGGGCTCAGTGGGTCGAAATTTGCCAGTTTTTAATGCCTACAGTGACTCCACATATTGGCCAAATATCAACTCTCTATGACCTCCAGAACTGGAGATACAGAAATGCACTTTACAACATTAAAATACAGGATTATAATGAAACATGGGAACAGGGGAACATACATTTTCCTGACATGACAAGGTGTAAGCCACATTCCTGGACCGCAGTCCAGTGAACCCCTTGCCTCCCTGGTGAGGTCAGGGGATGGCCATATGGGGTGCAACCCCTTTAATACCGGGCCAACCCCCTCTCCCTCTACAATACAGGCAGTCCTCGTTTTACAACGCTTCGCTTTACAACGAATGGCTTATCCAACGCTATGCAATGCATACCTATATTCATTTTTACAACACAAAATGGCTTTCCAACGCTCTTACGATGCTTTGCAACGTTGTGTATGTGTGTATATATATACACATCACATAAACAACGTTGCAAAGCATCTTAAGAGCATATATATATATAATATTATACTAATAATATTATATTATACTATATAATATATTATTTATTATGTTATATTATATATATAATACAGTATATAATTTATGTGTGTGCTGCATATCTTATTGCCTGCAAAAAATATTTGGTGTAATTTAGTGTTAAAAATGCCTTCAGGATCGGAATCTTTCATTTAAACAGTGTTCCTATGGGAAAACGTGTTTCGCTTTACAACGTTTCGCTTTACAACGCCATTTTTAGTAACGCATTGTGTCGGATAACCGAGGACTGCCTGTATAAGATAAAGAATATTAGTTAAGTACATAAATTAACCTATTTGTCAGCCCTTCCAACCTGTATGTTGACGTGTGAACACACAACCGATCCAGTAACACTGTGGTGAATGATTTAAATTCATCTCCTAAAAGATTTGGGGACAATCCAGATCCCAGTTGGCAGCTTTTCGAATACCTTGTCCACACTATCTTGATGGTGATCCTGCCTGCTATGTCTAATGCGGAAACCCTGAACTATTTGGATGCCAGAGGGGAAAAGCCATGGACAGGGTTAATTAATAATTGCTTAATTGCACAGCTACTTTAAAGGAACAATCCAAGCAATATCCTACATGGTATTTTTAATAAATCAGTTCTGTAGTATTAGGATAATACTTACTACCTTTTTTTATTTTAAAATTCGACTCAATGCCATTTTTAATGAGTTTTAATACACTGAGCATCCTGGGATTTCTATAGCAGGGTTAGTCACCTCCCCAGCAGTGCAAGATCTTTGTAACACTTTCCTGTGTGATAATTTGTTGTCGATATTCCCAGCAGTTTGAGCTGCAAACTGTAACAGTTTAGTAATATAAGGATACATTGTAGCTACTGAGTTACACTGACTGAAGGATTGAATGAAACTGAAAGGCAGCCATTTAGTGAACCCTGGGAAGCAGGATCTTTGCTGATTGATCACGGGAGAACCAATCGTTCGGCAGCTTAGGTAATTCTTGTTCAATAAAAGGTAATCATAAGGCAGCATGGTTTAAAAGAAAAAGGTTTTTTTTTTAAAGCTGCTTGGATTGCCTCTTTTAAAATACATTTCCTGTGTAATGAGCAAATTAAACTCGTCATGTAATGTTTCCATTTAATAAAGAAATACTCCAAATATAATTGATGAGAAGTAGGGAACAGGGGACATGGTTCCTCTGCTTCCTGTCATGTACAGACATGGTGTGGGGTGGCGTGCCCCCCATATAACACAGCGAATCCCATATAAAAATCAGAGTACCCATAAGATGCAGTGGAAATGTAGGTGCAGAATGCCACAAAATATCACATCAGAGAAAGCAATACAGCTCAACAGAGCGCGTACATCTCTGCTTCCAGCCACGTCAGTATGGCGATGGATTGTCAAGCACTCCAAACCACTGAATAAAGTGGAAAACAGCGCTTACTGAAGCTGGGTGCCACGTTGTACCATTATCAAGTCTTACCCAAGCTATGGGAACACCCCAAGAGACTGGCTCTCACCTCCAGTCGTCTAGGACCACGAAGTGCAGGTTTGAAGGATACCCCCTGCTTGAGCACAGGTGGTGCAATCAAAATGATTGGGGCCACCTGTGCGAATGAGAGGAGAGCTTTAAATCCTGCACTGTTCGTGGTCCTCCAGGACTGGGAACGGGAACCTCTGCATTAAGGCTATGGTTTCCAACACCAGTTCTCAAGAATGACCGTCCGGTATTAAGCATATCTCTGCTTCAGCACAAGTGGTGCAGTCAAGAAAGACCACCCCCACCCGCCCCCACACACCCCCCCCGTCAGATTTTATGGATATTATAAGGTTTGCTTATAAAAGTACTGGTACTGTGGCAGGTTTGCCCATATAAAAGTACTGGTACTGTGGCAGGTTTGCCCATATAAAAGTACTGGTACTGTGGCAGGTTTGCTTATATAAAAGTACTGGTACTGTGGCAGGTTTGCCCATATAAAAGTACTGGTACTGTGGCAGGTTTGCCCATATAAAAGTACTGGTACTGTGGCATATTTGCCCATATAAAAGTACTGGTACTGTGGCAGGTTTGCTTATATAAAAGTACTGGTACTGTGGCAGGTTTGCTTATATAAAAGTACTGGTGCTGTGGCAGGTTTGCTTATATAAAAGTACTGGTACTGTGGCAGGTTTGCCCATATAAAAGTACTGGTACTGTGGCAGGTTTGCCCATATAAAAGTACTGGTACTGTGGCAGGTTTGCTTATATAAAAGTACTGGTACTGTGGCAGGTTTGCCCATATAAAAGTACTGGTACTGTGGCAGGTTTGCCCATATAAAAGTACTGGTACTGTGGCATATTTGCCCATATAAAAGTACTGGTATTGTGGCAGGTTTGCTTATATAAAAGTACTGGTACTGTGGCAGGTTTGCTTATATAAAAGTACTGGTACTGTGGCAGGTTTGCTTATATAAAAGTACTGTTTGCTCGCCTGATCGCATTTTCGTCTGCGTGAACGACTTTGAGTGCCGTGTGAATTTTGAGCCAGCGGGGGGGCGTGCGCGCGCGATCGTGACGCATTTTCGTCTCCATGCGGGAGTTTTAGTCCTATGAGAATCTAGGTCGGTGCCAGCAAAGAAGTGTCACTTCACAAAAACAATTTATAGTCGACACAACGGCTCTAGATAAACACGGAAGATGTGAATTTGATTTAGTTTCCTTGGTGCAAGCCCACCTCCTATCTCACCTGGTGTATACAGTACATATCACACCTGTGCAGGGGACCGTACCTGTGCATTTGTAATGGATGCGTGCGGTTATTAACCAACCATTTCCACAGCAGTATCTCCAGCAAAGGGGCACTGCAATACATTTCCATTGCTTCTCTTGCTATTTGGAAGTAGCAATACCCTCCAGAAGCCTCTAAGAATGTAACTCATATTTAATGCTGATTTTATTCATCTCGAATGTCAGAGGTTACTTTAGCGCAGGGGCGGCCAACTCCAGCCTTCAAGGGCCACCAACAGGTCAGGTTTTCAGGATATCCCTGCTTCAGCAAAGATGTCTGTCTTACACCGACCGCTTTAGACATGCGCTTAGCTCCATGCTGAAGTCCCACGTAATATTTCAAACGCTTCCATCTCCGGGAACGGCACGCCAAGCGTTTTAAAAATCAAAACGGCGTTGGAAAGGGCAAGAAGCAAGTTTTTAAAAAGAAAATGGCGGTAGCCGCGGTCTGCTGCTTGCACATGACCGCACTATAAAGTTACGTTACCCCTTTCACTACGGGAAGGGCCGTCATTGTATTTTGTTGCCATCCTTTCTGGCAGCGTGGGAGGGAGGAGGTTGGGGTGGTTTAAATAGAGCTCAAATGTAGAAGACTGGATTTGCCAAACGTGTCCTCCTCGGTGTGGGCAATTACGACAATTTGATTGCAAATTGCTGTTTGACGTTAATTTGCCGAGGCAGAGCACATCCATGTAAGATAGGGGGACCAAGGGCAGCATCAAAAGCTTCGTAATTAGGGTGACCTCCTGCTAGCCTTCTGCGTTATTTATTAATGATGTGTCTGTAATACTTTATGTAGCATTTGGGCACAGATTTACTAAACCGTGTTAAGCCATAAGGCACCTTTAATGCCCACTGGGCTTAATAAATATGGCCCTTTATACAGTTCTGAGGTTTAATGGATGTTGGGGGAAAGTGTTACATTTGTTTTAAGAAGTTTACACTTGTAACTGTTTCAAATTCTCAATGGTCATTTCTTGGCAGTGATTATTTATACTAGTGCAGACTGGAAGCAGCGATACTACTTTCCCCATTCTCTCTCCCCCCCCCTTATTTTTATATGTAAAACATGTGACCATGTATAATTCTACATTCTTACCTAGGCTGGCAATCGTTTGGTGCTCCGGTTATACATCTGTACAAATCCTGACTGTGTGCCTAACGAAATGGCCGCCTTCTAACTTTGTGCTGCTGCCTGTGAAATGCTGCAGCTGATATGTCACATTATAATACTAAGTGTAACACATTATTGTTACAGCTTTCAGAGTAATAGGCAGTCTGCTGTTTGGAACACAGCAACAGATCTGTTTGTGATACTTTGTTGCCAAAGGGCAGAACTCAACAAGGTGTGTGTCAGAGCCTGTTTCAAAAGATGACGTGGATATGACTTTCTAATCCGTTGTAGAAACCAAAGAATGATCAGTTCATGATCATTATAAAAATCATTAAAAATGACACTAGGAGGTTTTTAAAAAATGCAGACCGTATTGTCTAATGCCGCAGAACAGATTTATTTAAAAAACAAAATAGGATTTTTCACGTTTTGCTGATTTAAAACTTTCTATCCCTCCTTTTGTATACACACTTTATGATTTATTGAAGGTAGAACTATTGAAATAAGTTTCTAATTATTAAAAAAATATCACTGATTTGCTATTTAATGGTGCAATTTCCCAGGGCAGCCGTCCCTGCCAGCAGCATTTAAAGCCTGCACGGGCAACTCCAGTCCTCAAGGACCAGCAACAGGTCAGGTTTTCAGGATATCCCTGCTTCAGCACAAGTGACTCAGTCTTCAACTGAGCCACTCATTGAGCCACCTATGCTGAAACATGCTTTTTGAGCCACTAATTGAGCTACCTGTGCTGAAGCAGGGATATCCTTCAAAACCAGTCTTAAGCGGTATCCAAATACATAGCAAACGGACAAATAACTTTCTAAAAAATATATATATATTAGCTGATATACCCGGCGTTGCCCGGGATGTAAATCCGTAATAGGTATTATTATTTCTAAATAGTTGAAAAGAAAGATGGAATAAAATGTAATACGATGTTGTTTAAAAATGTTTTATTGTAAACACACCACAGTACAATGTATATTTTGGCGACATAAGTGATGTAAAAATGTGAGGTGCGTGTCCCGCTAGGGTGTGAGCGGGTGTGAGGCATCGGGTGGGTGTTCAGTACGGGTGGCGGGTGGGTAGGTGAGTGGCTGGCTGTTGGGTGGGAGTCCGCTGGGTGTGAGCGGTTGTGGAGCATCGGGTGGGTGTTCAGTACGGGTGGCGGGTGGGTTGGAGTGCTGGCTGTGGGTGGGAGTCCCGCTGGGGTGTGAGCGGTTGTGAGGCATCGGGTGGGTGTTATTCAGTCGGGTGGCGGGGGGTAGTGGAGTTGCTGGCTGTGGGTGGGAGTCCCGCTAGGGTGGTGAGGCGGCGGGTGTCTGGTGAGAGCGTGCCGTGGCTGGGCAGTGATGTCGGTGCGTAAGGGTGTGAGTGTGGCGGGTGGGTGTGAGGCGGGAGGCGGCCGGTGGGTGGTGACTGGGTGCACCCGGCTAGTCAGTGATGTAGGGGCGGGAGGCGGCGGGTGTGTGTCGAGTGTGGCAGGTGGGTGAGAGGCGGCAGGTGTCTGTTGAGTGAGGGGCGGCGGCTGTGGGGCGCAGGGGTGTGAGGCGCGGTGCTGAAAGGCAGAGGCGGGAGGCGGCGGGAGTGCGGGCGGCGGGTGGGTTAAAGGCGGGAGGGCGGCGGGCGGCGAGTCGGTGAAAGGCAGAAGCGGGAGTGCGGCGGGTGGGTGAAAGCCAGGGGCGGGAGGGGGGGTGAAAGGCAGGGGCGAGGGGGTGAAAGGCAGGGGTGGGGGGAAGGCAGGGGCAGGGTGAAGGCAGGTGCAGGGTGAGCAGGGGTGGGGGAAAGGCAGGGGCGGGGGGGAAGGCAGGAGGGGGGGGGGGGGAAGCAGGAGGGGGGGGGGGAAGGCAGGGGCAGGGGGAGGAGGCAGAGGCAGGGGGGTGGTCACTGTGTGTCTGTCCCTGTGTGTGTGTCAGTGTGTCAGTGCGTCTGTCCCTGTGTGTCAGTCCCTGTGTGTGTCAGTGTGTCTGTCACTGTGTGTGTCAGTGTGTTTGTCACTGTGTATGTCGGGGGGTGGGGAGGGGGGGGTCAAAACGGAGCTGGGGAGGGGTCAAAACTGAGCTGGGGAGGGTTCAAAAACTGAGCTGGGGGGGTCAAAAACGGAGCTGGGGGTCAAAAACGGGCTGGGGAGGCCTTGAAAAACGGAGCTGGGGAGGGGTGAAAAATGGAGCTGGGGGAGGGGTGAAAAGCGGAGCTGGAGTGGGTCAAAAACGGCACTGGGGGAGAGGTCAAAAACAGAGCTGGGGGGGTCAAAAACGGCACTGGGGGAGAGGTCAAAAACGGAGCTGGGGGGGGGCAAAAAACGGGCTGGGGGGGGCAAAAAACGAGCTGGGGGGGGGGTCAAACACCCCCTTCCCTCCAGCAGTAGCAATTCCTCACCTCAGGCAGCAGCAGCAGTGTGGCCAGGGGTTCGGGCACCTGGGTTAGAGCGCACCGGCCAATGAGAGCCGTGGGGGGGCGAGCAATCCAGAGGGGTGAGACATATGTGTGTGTATGTACTGTTAGACCACACCGGCCAATGAGAGGTGTGCGGGGGCGGGTGGGCCAAGGGAGCCATCTCATGGCCTGAGGCGGAGTGACGGGCCAAAGGTCCAATGTGATTGCCCCTAGACACAGGGACATACAATGGTTTCAAAAATATAGATTATATATTCCGTTCAAGCAACGTTCCCATGGTCCACACCTGCGTTTCTTCTCCGCTGAGAGCCAGACTGAAATCTATAAGGCTTTTGCTCCTATTGACAAACGTAGAAAAGAACTTGAGCTCCTTAGAGCAGTTTGGGAATGAATAATATGTTCTGTATATTGAACCATCAGAGTGAGTTTTGGACATACTGTTTATTGCTCGTTAAAAGCTGATAGCTGCGTATCTCGTATCACCCGGAGAGGATTTCCACTCCTCCTGAATCCTTGTAAAAGCGAAGGATTTGTAAATAAGTGAGATTAGGAACTCTCCCCAGTGGTAACGTTACACCATGCTGTTTTGGACTTCTTGTCTTTTTCCTGTTGCTCAGTTGAAGTTCTTTGTGGGATCCCGCTTTACACTGATTTATTGCCCCAAAGCCGCTAGGAATTGTCTGTGCTTGTTGCTAGGGAAGCAGAAGAAACACACAGAATGTACAACAGATACAAGATCATCAGCAGTCAACGGATACGCTACATCGCTAATGTTACAAGCACTGCATTTACTGACACTGAGAGAATTAAATGCGTATGTACCAGAAGTGGGCAACTCCAGCGCTCAAGGGCCACCAACAGGTCAGGTTCTCAGGATATCCCTGCTTCAGCACAGGTGGCTCAATCAGTGGCTCAGTCGTAGCCCCCTGTGCTGAAGCAGGGATACCCTGAAAACCTGACCTGTTGGTGGCCTTTGAAAACAGGAGTTGCCCACCACCCCTGGCATATATAAACGTAATCCAGTGTTTTTAAAGATTCAGTTCCACTTACACCATTTTATTTTTGCTTTTCCTCCTTCAACACTTCATTGTGAAAGTATCCAAAAGTTTTCTGCTTTGAATAACATGCAATGTGATCACAAGTTTCACTACTGTGATAACTCAACAAACATATATAGCAAATGGAAATATTACTGTATGCTCATTTGCATGTCTTAGACAGGTCTGCAACCCTGCCTTTCACCATTGTTACCCAGCACACAGTGCTTCCACAGTGCTTCCACTGCAGCAAGGGATTCTGGGAAATGACATGCAAATGAGCACACAGTGCCACCTTTTGTTTCAAAACCATATAACATGGTCCCCTGTAAGGTTGTGCTTGCTGCATTTCACAGCTATGAGCACAGCCAGGGTTAAGATGCATAGCCAGTAAACCCGCCCACAGACAGCTGTTTCGACCTTAATGGGTCTCATCAGTGTGGGGTTGGTTATACTGGCTTTGCAAAATTAAGCTTAGGATAGGTTTTACCACACTTGGTTAAGTTATGGTGGGTAAAAAAAAGTGACAAAAACCCTCCACAGTAAAGCATATAGCAAATGGAAATATTACTGTATGCTCATTTGCATGTCTTACACAGGTCTGCAACCTCGCCTTATCACCCAGCACACAGCACTTCCACTGCAGCAAGCTATATATATATATAGGAGTGGAGGACTCCTCTTCCATTTTCCGTCATCGGTGATGTGGCCCGTCCACGTGAACGCTCCACGCCGGAAGGGGTCCGTGGCCATCTGGAGCTGCGGCCGCTCCGGCAGTCCAAGGGTGAAAGTGTTTTGGGAAATGTGATGAAACGGTGCACACGAGTCAAAATGAGCAGATGTAGCAACCGTGGCCGCTCCCGTTAACGTCAGGCGTTGCGCCAACGCTGCCAGCAGCTCTATTGAAAACATTGGCTAAGGAGATAACGTACGTGTTATTTCCTGGTAACAGGGGTACGAATGCCCACTACGTTATGTTATGATCCGAGAGTAGTGGCCACGTGGTTAGTATTTATTTATCCAATGTTTCAGTCCAACTCCGCAGACCTTTCTCACGGTGAACAAACAGTGACGCCTCACAGACGTTTAAACATCTTTTGCTCCCACACAGAACAGGTGGGACCATAAGGGTTTTTTAAAACGTCTTGTGTGTGGGACCGAAACGTTGGATGAATAAATACTCACCACTTGACCAATATTTTGCTGCTGTTTTTGCTTCATTTCTATGTGATTTCACCATCGAGTTTTATATATATATATATATATATTGTTTAAACGTCTGTGAGGCGTCACTGTTTGTTCACCGTGAGAAAGGTCTGCGGTGTTGGACTGAAACATTGGATAAATAAATACTAACCACGTGGCCACTACTCTCGGATCATAACATACAGATGTAGTGGGCGTTCGTACCCCTGTTACCAGGAAATAACACGTACGTTATCTCCTTAGCCAATGTTTTCAATAGAGCTGCTGGCAGCGTTGGCGCAACGCCTGACGTTAACGGGAGCGGCCACGGTTGCTACATCTGCTCATTTTGACTCGTGCGCACCGTTTCATCACATTTCCCAAAACACTTTCACCCTTGGACTGCCGGAGCGGCCGCAGCTCCAGATGGCCACGGACCCCTTCCCGGCGTGGAGCGTTCACGTGGACGGGCCACATCACCGATGGCGGAAAATGGAAGAGGAGTCCTCCACTTCCGTTTCCCTGCGTGCCGGAAACGCGATCTCCGTAGGAAATAAAAAAAAAAACAGCGAAGAAAGTCCATGGCGTAGCGGCTACGTCGTGGAGCACTCAAAGGGTTAAAAGTTTCGGGACACTTGGCAGTATTGATAACCAGACTTAAGCAAAATGTTATCGTGTCCAAATAAGGCCGTTCCATGCTTCCATGTTGGCAGTGCACCCGACAGCTCCTCTGCAGCTTTCAATAATTGTATGTGTTGTGTCTAGCCGGAATTTAACTGTTTTCAGATTCTTTCCACTTTCGACGCATTTAGAACGATACATTACCGCAGTCTGACCTTTCCTAATGGATATGGGTTAGTAATCAATTAACGAAGTGGAGGGGAAAGAAAGGCAAATGACATCATTGGAGAAGAACTGTGTAAGAGCAGATGCTTTCTTCAAGCTGAATACACTATTCATGTGCACAAAAAGAGCAATTCCAATGTCATTTTAGCACATTGAAGAGTAGGGGCTTTCTGGCACTGAAGAGGGCCTCAGAATAGACTTCAACTCTGGATACAAAGCATGCTAGTGTTCAGTGTCACTATCAGAGACACATTCCATAGACTGGCTCCTCTTCTGTGAGATAGATATATAATATATATATATATATATATATATATATATAATATATATATATATATATATATATTATACAGTGGTCGACAAATCACCCAAAAATCTACTCGCCACACAAAAAAATCTACTCGCCACCTAGTACCACACGTGTGTTGCTTGGGCCAATAGGAGCTCGCCACGATGTGAAATCCACTCGCCCCGGGCGAGCAAATGTATAGGTTTGTCGAACACTTATATATATAATATATATATATATATATATATATATATATATATATAGAATAACTCCACTGTATTGCATTTAGCAAATAAAAAGATCACTTGTGAGCATATTCACATGTCTTAGGTCTGCACCCTGCCTTTCACCATTATCACCCAGCATACAGTGTTTCCACTGCAGCTCAGGGATTCTGGGAAATGACATGGAAATGAGCACACCGTGTCACTTTTTGCCTGAAAAACCATTGTTACATGGAGCCCATGTAAGCTAATGCTCGTTGTACACACAGCTTTAAAGCACAGCATGGGAATCAGATGCAAAGCCAGAGAAACCATTCACAGACATGTTTCAACCTTAATGGGTATCATCAGTGTGAGGTTGGTTGTACTGCTGGCTTTGCAGATTTTCAAGGCTGTAGGGTTTACCATGACGTTTTAAGTTATGGTGGGTGAAAAAGGCAACAAGGAACCTCCACCTTATTGCATATAGCAAATAAAAAGATCACTTGTGAGCACATTCACATGTTAGACAGGTCTGCAACCCTGCCTTTCACCATTATCACCCAGCATACAGTATATATATATACACCACAGTTTGTTGAACTCCTTTCTTTGCCCCTAGTTCCTTTTAAAGGGTGGGACCCGGGGTTCCCCCTGAGCCAAAAACCAAATTTTTAAGCTCTGAGAACCCCCCTGGTTTCCGAGACACATACCTGAAAAGCTACTGTCACATATTGGGCCAATAGGAAGCTGGAACATCATCAGTTGTAGCTTCTCCATTGGCTGGCCATTTAAATCCCGTTTAAAAAACCAGGAAGTAATATTGGTAACCCCGGAGCTTAAAATTGTGCGGTTCAGCTCTGCGGATTTCTCCGATTCAATCCTGCAGAAAAAAGTGGTGGTGGATAGTTTGGGTCGATCGCTCCTTTGAAATGAAGAAACCCAATCCTGTATATTGGTTTACTGTAATAATTTGCTGATAGAGTGGTGCAAAATGTGAATATAAATTAGTCTTTAGCTAAAGCCGTTTATGGGCTAGTTTTTGAAAGCTTATAGGGGACTCTTTATTCCCTTAATCAGGTTGGGGCATGATAAGGAACATCGGTATCTATGTACCAAGGCAAATCTGGAATAAAACGGGCGCAATTGGCATCATTTTTTAATTTTTTTGCCATTTAGTTTCTCTATATGAAGGCATTTGCCCCAATTTTTGGTCGTGCTTGCGATTTAGGTGTCAAAAGGAGGAGTTAGGATCGGTTTAGACTTTAGACAAAGACTGTAATGAAATGTACCACATTGTGTGGTTCAGTGCGTCACGTTTTCTCTTTCCCACGTGCATCAAAACAGTCTGTGGGTCTCACGTGGCCTTGACATTTTGAAAGCAGGCGTGGCCAACTTCCGTCCTCAAGGGCCACCAACAGGTCAGGTTTTAAGAATATACTTGCTTCAGCACAGGTGGCTGAATCAGTACCAGCTTCAGCACAGGCGGATGAATCAGTGGCTCAGTCTTCGACCTGACCTGTTGGTGGCCCTTGAGGACTGGAGTTGCCTACCACTGCTTTTAAAGATTTAGAAGCCGTTTGGTTACTGGGTCGGTAGCACTCTAGTGGACGTGGGCATATCATTTGGGACATTTTAAATTGATTGACGGCACTAATTGAGATGAGCCATTCTGTCTTCACAACCAGTCATTTTTGATGAACTTCATTCAGCATGTGAAGTAGACGAGGGAAATAAACTTGGATGCAGCGAACGTTTCCATATTAGCCTACTGTTTGAAGACTGACCGTCGGCTTACTGCAAAGTGGTTCGCAAGACGTCTTTTTCTTAGTGACAAAATGCACAGCGCTGTTTAACTGGAAGACTTCCTTTTGCTTTTAAGGGGAATCTATGTAAGCATTGTCACGGACACATGACATTTCTTGCAAATATAGCAGACCGCTCAGGATTTCAGTGGTTCCCGCACCATTTGTCCTCTGCTGCAAGGAAGCGATTGACTTCTCGTATCACTCTCTGCTGACGTGTGCTCGCCGAGTAGTGCCACCCCATTTCCTGTTTCGTGGCCTTTGGAAGCAGCTCCCCGACTTGCATGGAGATACACGGAGGCGGATGCACAGAGCAGGCAGGATGTAAAGTTAATGCAGCATACTTAAATAAATACGGTTGGGTGTTCTCTGCCGAATAATTTTCCCCACGTTGTAAACATTGGCCATTTTTAATACTCAAACGGTTCACCATGGGCCATATTTACTAAACGATGCTGATCCATAGGTCACTTGGAATGGGTGGTAAGGAACCTCATCGCTGAGCGCTGTTTAGTAAGTAAGGGCACATATGCTTCTTTGTAGACATTCATTTTTACAGGAACGTTTTGAAATAAATATACAGGCATACCCTGCATTAACGTACGCAATGGGACCGGAGCATGTATGTAAAGTGAAAATGTACTTAAACTGAAGCACTCCCTTTTCCCCACTTATCGATGCATGTACTGTACTGCAATCGTCATATACGTGCATAACTGATATAAATAACACATGTGTAACAGGCTCTATAGTCTCCCCGCTTGTGCAAAGCTTCAGTACAGGTAGGGAGCCGGTATTGCTGTTCAGGACATGCTGACAGGCGCATGCGTGAGCTGCCGTTTGCCTATTGGGCGATATGTCCTTACTCGTGAGTGTACTTAAAGTGAGTGTCCTTAAAGCGGGGTACGCCTGTAATTTACTATATATATCAAAGGACTAATCCAAGCGGGCGATCTGTTTTGGCTTCTTTTTTTTTTATTGAAGCAGGGGGTCTTTGTAGCTGAACCCCATTCATTTCAGCTGCGGGGACCCCCTGCTTCCTGAGATACATACCTCGGAAGGGACTGCTGGTATCTCGGCAAAGTTTAAATCTCCCGCGTCACGTGAGCCAACAGAAAGCCGCGCCAGATGATGTCACAGCTTCCTATTGGCCCGCAGAACACAGGAGCTTTGAAACGCCGCCATTTATGTTGAACCCTGCTACCGGTTCCTCCTACGGAGGTAAATATCTCTAGAATCGGCAGGGTCCCCGGAGCTGAAATCAGTGGGGTTCAGTCCCAGGGTCCCCCTGCTTCAATCCTGTTAGCAATTTCTTTTTTTTTTTTAACAAAGTGCCCATTCGGATTGCCTCTTTAATGCCGAGTGTCTTCTTACATTTCAACGGCTCACAGACCAGGTTTCCTCGCAGAAACTTGTTTAAATGGTTACATTTACATTTTTTTTAATGGCACCCACCCTGTATCCTCCAGTTGAGCTTAATAATCAACAAGTGTCCTTTCCATCACTTGCGGTCTCTCTACGGGCGGTGGAAGGGCACGAGGGCGATGGCAGAGTGCGATTAGTTTTTTGTGTCTGCGCTCTGACGCAGGAGAAGTTTGCCACAATTTGGAAGTGGACGCTCGCGCTGCGTTGGCTCGCGGTGCAAAATGTTCCATTTCCACGGGGAAAATCCCAAATGGGAAATTTTGCCCTTTTCTGTCTGAGTAATCTGTAATGCCGTTTTTTTTGTTGTTGTTGTAAATAATGAGTTAATTTTATCCAATCTTTCACTCTGCAGTCCCCTGTTGTACAGTGCTGTCAATGTGTGAGTGGTAAGCAAATAACATGAATAAATAATGAGATCAATATTAATTCTAAATGTTCCAGTAATCTGTTGGGTAGGCACCTGACAGTAACTAAGCTCTAGTCCAATAACACCAGACCAATATTGCATAGCAGAAATGAACAATACAGATGAGTATTTCTTATTATTCTTATGGGTTCTCACCAACGATTAGTTTATGCGTCTGTTATTAAGCTGTAAAAATAGCTTTTTAGATGACTAGTAATAGGGCACTTTGTATTGAGGTGTATACTCCAGTAACTGGCGCAGCCACACATATCATCTAACCTTAGAAAAGTACCAACTCCAAGGGACAGCTGCAAATCTCCCCAACTTCCCTGATTCCCGTTTTAATTCCTGGGAGGTTCACGGTCTAGGACATTATCTCCCCTAGCTCCCCCCCCCCCCTGTTTCCCTGCACAATTCCTTAAGGAAGATACTGCCACCAAGACCATGATTGCTTTTCATGGGTGGCCAATTCCAGTCCTCAAGGGCCACCAACAGGTCAGACTTACTTTCAGGATATCCCTGCTTCAGCACAGGTGATGCAGTCCTAATGGCTGAGCCACTGATCGAGCCAAATGTGCTGAAGCAGGGACATCCTGAAAACGTGACCAGTTGGTGGCCCTTGAGGACTGGAGTTGGCCACCCCCTGCTTAAGGGGAGCGCTTGCACCCGAAAGAGGCTTTACTGGTACAGATGTGGCCGGTAGGTATTTCAATAACCCCGAAAAATGCCAGTACGCGTGTGGTGAACATTCCCCGGACTATCCTGGACGTAAGATCAGATGCCCGCGCCTCCGGCTTCTTCACCACCCTGGCACAAGTCACTCTGCTGTTTTACCAGAGCCGAGTTACTCCTGCTGTTTTTTAACGAAGCTATGATGGGCTAAAGATATACTAATAGACTGCACTCGTGGTTCAAGAACATTTGTGTTGCACATGATGTGTTTGCAGCTCAGGTACAGCTGTGCTGTGTCAAAATAGAGCGCGCAAACAAGATCCACATTCTGTATAAAGCCTGTAAACGTGATGATGTTTTACACGATCATTCATCCCTAATTGAAGAACTTGTTTATCAAATAACTCCCCACATATCCTGTTTTAAGAGTGTCATTACCGCCGGCTTGTTTATTATGAAGGAACGGTCTGCGGGGAGAGCCGCGTCTGTGGAGAGTTACGTTTCCATGGATACTAGATCTTCTGTAACAGAACGAGACGAGATATCGGGAGAAGAGGCCCTTTTTTTTGTTTTGTTTACTATGAACAAACCACATCATGTATCCTCGGAAATCGGCGACTCGTGCAGGATCTTAACCCTAAGAGAGGGCTTGGGACAAAAGCTTTTTCAAACTTATTGAACAAATCGACGTTAAACGTTAAGTTTGGTGCTTGGTGTGGTTGTGCCTTTAAATAACCCACATTCGGGCGTAGTTATCAGGGCGACGGTAGAGTGCAATTCTGCGGTAAACGTCCTACACCCTATGTGTGTCAGAAAAATATCGCGTAAACATTTATTTATTTTTATTTGTAAAATGTTTTACCAGGAAGTAATACATTGAGAGTTACCTCTCGTTTTCAGGTATGTCCCGGGCATAGTTAATATGACAAATAATACATGGTTACAAATACAGTTACATAAATGAACAGGGTATAGATTATATACAAAACATTGCATGCACAGTTAGAGAAGGTGTATATTATAGGCTTATGTAACAGTTACAGACCAGATAGAGTTATTTCTTAGATACATCTGATGCAGTTTATTTTGCCCCAAAATGGCACCACTTTTATCTGATCGTCTCATAGCAACCATGGGGGGGAGATACATACATACATACATACATATATATATATATATATATACATATATATATATATATATATATGTGTGTAATTCACTCCAAACACGGAGCAAATATTTGCGCCAGTTTAAGCGCACTCGACGGCGGCAATGCATTTGTTTTGACGCGACGTTGCGTCGCTATTGCTGTCGCAGGTACTGTAAGCGCAGCCTAAGGAGGATTCTGTGGCAGCAGATATATACTGTGCTTCCTTTTCAACAGTCCCGACCTGAACATACATGTTACCGCTTTTTGGCGTTAAGATCGTCTGTGAAGCCAAAGCGCTTTATTTTCGCATTTCTGAGTCATATTGTCTCCCCGTTCTTTTGGAGACTAAACATATTTATCTGAACTGCTGGGTTTGGGTGGAACCAAGGTCAAACACAGATGAGAAATGTTTAGTCCCAATATTCCTGGGGGCGTTAACAAACTTCGCTATCACTGGAGATGTGTAAACTGGTCCACATTCACTCGTCTTACGATATGTTTCGCTCAAACTTAAAAAAAAAAAAAAAGTGACATTTCCCCCCAAAAAAGTTTGTTAGAACTTTTTAACCTGAAAAGTTGTTTGGTCAGATTTGACAAAGTGATTTTTGTTTGTATTTCGCCAGAGAGGAATCTTCCCTGAAATATGGGGTGAGTGTGTGAGCGAGAGTGTGTGTGAGCGAGAGTGTGTGTGAGCGAGAGTGTGTGTGAGCGAGAGTGTGTGTGATCGAGAGTGTGTGTGAGCGAGAGTGTGTGTGAGCGAGAGTGTGTGTGAGCGAGTGGAGTGTGGTGGCGAGAGTGTGTGTGAGCGAGAGTGTGTGTGACAGAGTTGTGTGTGAGCGAGTGTGAGCGAGAGTGACGAGCGTGTGAGCGAGAGTGCAGCGTTAGCGGAGTGAGAGCGTTGAGCGAGAGCGTGTGAGCGAGAGTGAGAGCGTGTGAGCGAGAGTGAGAGCGTGTGAGCGAGAGTGAGAGCGTGTGAGCGAGAGTGAGAGCGTGTGAGCGAGAGTGAGAGCGTGTGAGCGCGAGTGTGAGAGAGAGTGTGAGAGAGAGTGTGAGAGAGAGTGTGAGAGAGAGTGTGAGAGTGTTTTGGGAGGTATGCAACTCCATGGGTACTTAACTAATAAAAGATTCCTCTTCCTCTAACAATTAAATGACAAGCGAACCTGTGGCTTGCGCTTCCATGGGCCCAAGCTCTCTATAGAATAGTGGCCAGGTGACCACTCGCCCTTTTTCTTTCCTTCTCATTCCTCTCCCTGTGCGTCTCCTCTGCACACAGGATAGCTATCAGTCAACATCATAGGGAGACACACACATTGTTAAGCCGGGGTGGGGAGCAGCTGATTAGAAGCCGGCTGCCGTAGGGTCACAATAGACATGGTTGGCTGGGCCCCTTCCACCAGACTCTCTTTCAGCTAAGACATTTCCACCTTTCTAGCCTACTTCCCTCATATACTGTACATGTAGATAATTATTGCAGAGATGATGAAGTCCTCTGAACAATGTCCTCCTTTCTTACTATATTTTTAACAACGTAGCTGCAGGGGGGGCAGCAAAAGGGATATCTATGTATGTGTCCTCTTCGTTTTATGTATGTCTTCTAAGGCCGCGCTTATAGTGCCGGCGACGCGACGTCGCCCGAAAACAAATACATTGCCGCCGCCGCGTGCGCTTATAGTGCAAGCGACGGAGCGCCGTCGCGAAAATCTAAAGCCGGCAAAATGTGATTTTTTTCAAGGGCCGTCGCGTCACGTGACGGCCCTTGAACAAATCAAATTGCCGGAATCCCGCAACCCCGCCGCCCGACGAAACATAACTTTCACCGGTGGCGACGGGTGACGTCACCCGCCGTGTCACCGTCGCCAACGACGGCACTATAGGCACGGCCTAAGCTGTGTTGTATTTCTCGTCTGTCACAATCCTTACAATAATACATGATGATGTCTGCTGAAGGGTGCAGTCCGGCAATGCGGTCTTCATTCGGCATCAGAAGGGTTAAAAAAAAAAAAAAACCCCAACCGTTTCTTTCTACCCAGCTGCCGATGAGCGATGTGCTATTAGCACAGGTGTGACTATTGAGCCGGGGCTGAGAAAGCAACACTGAAATGCAGAAGTGACCAGAATTGACCCGGCAGTGGTGGAAGCCGGCACACAGAGGGAACTCGCGCTTCTCATTTTCCACACAGCGACTCTCAGCCCAGTTGAGAGCTATAATGAACCAATAATTATTTTCCTTTCTACTACGCGAGCCCTCCCAGAGAAAGTTCACTGGAGGCTTCTCTCTTGCTCTCTCTGCAGGAGGATACAATGTACCAGCTAATTTCTGTGCTATATACCTTTTTTTTTGTACTGTAAATGAAAGATTCATTGCAGGAAGCCTGACCCTGAGCTTTGACACTATATGGCAGCTTTTATACAGGATTTCAAATGGCATTCTACACAGCAGGCGGGAAAAAGGTGTTTAAACAACTTCAGGACTTAAATCACCCTTAAAGTGAAAATGTCATTTTTCCTCCTATGTATCTACTGTGTAAATATTGCGGGATTTAATAACGTGGTTCCCTTGTCCACATGTGCTACTTGGCCACTGATTGAATATGTCTGAACAACTTTCCCTATTGGCAGTAAATGTTGGGTACAAAATATAATGTTACAGGTCTAAAGTTATCAAATGTTAATGATATCATTTTCTTCTTAGGCAGCTGTGACAGATGTGCAGTTTGGTCCCATGAGACTCCAACAAGATCAACTTCAGGTACAGACCAAAGATCCACGGTTCCCAAAGTCAGGTGTTTGTTTTTAGAAATGATTGAAATGGCTACAAAATGGCAATGCTTGTCTATACAGGGTGACACTGAGCGTGTGAGGCAGGACAGTCAGACATGGCCATTATTCGGAAAGCGCACGTTAGCCTCTTCAGTGCTAGAGGGGTTACCCTGGCAACAAGGGCTAAATGGGGCCCCTGGCCATTTACAGCCGCTGACCTCTAATGCGCTTTAAAGGGGCAATCCCTGCTAGGACCAAAGTGAACGAATTCCAGTGACACTTTTAAGGGGCCTCATCTGCGTCATTTATACCTTTTTTTTTTTTTTTTAATTTTACCCAAATCTGACACCTATAAGTATTTTTTCTTTATTTGTTAAAGTGAAACTTGGGAGAGGTTTCATTCCCTCTGGCTGCTCCCTTCTGTGTGATGTCACTGTGTGATGTCACTGTGTGATGTCACTGTGTGATCAGCGAGCGCTTGTACAGCCAGAATCCCCCCTCCCCACCTCCCCTTCTCTCTATTAGTTCTCTGATAAGGACAGGGTGGGATAAAGGGAAAGAAAACGCTTGATTGACAAACACTTCCCAATTCAGAGACCCCTAAGACACTCAACTATCAGACTATGTGGGATTGGACATTTTAAGCCGACTGCACAAATTCACTAATACACACACACACAGACAAACTAACACACAAAGGCACTGATACACATTGGGACCTATGTACAATATTTTATTTTAATACATTTGTGTGTCAAAACCCAAGTAATACAATCTTTCATAAAATGTGCGTTGTCTGAAGACTTCGTAAATGTGACGCATAATTCGTTGTTTGAAATTATGTTTGACGCACTCACATCACGTTGAATACCTGATTTCAATTAACACAAAATAATGTGTATTTTTTTATCCAGTAAATTGAAATGTATTCGTGTCATCTTTTTTATAATAGCCACACTGTGAAAACAATACGTTTTATTAATGTACTTAATGAAACATCCCTGCTGCGGCAGACTCATTTTTGGGTTGATACATAGCAGCATCATTAAGTGGTAACACTATTAAGTCTTTTTAGGGTTTACACCAGGAGTCTCAAACTCAGTCCTTAAAGCTGCAGTTCAGTCTTTTTTTTTTTTTTTTACATTTATTTTTTTACTTCAATAGTTTTATGTGTGCAATCTCTAATTAGCTAAAGAACTGTATAGCTGCAGCTCAATTCGTTTTCCATGTATTGATAGGTCGAAATTTGGTGACATATTAAAAGCTGGCATTTGTTTATAATCTGCTTGACTGGCAGTGGAAGCTCATGAATATTCATGAGCAATCCTGCACTGACAAGTGCTAGAGGGAGGGCAGGGCTGACAAAGGGGTGTGCCAGGGCTTGTGACAGGACATGAAGGGGCAGTGCCTTAGCAAATGGCTGTTAAAATAGAATACAAAAAAATTGGTCTTTCAAAGTTGTTTTTTTAAAAACAGAAAATGCTAAAAGTATTTTTTCTTACTACAGAACTGATTTATTAAAAAAAAACATGCAGATATTTACTGAACTTCAGCTTTAAGGGCGAAAACAGGCCAGCGTTTATGGATATCCCCGCTTCAGCACAAGTGGCTCAATCAGTGGCTCAGTTGAAGACTGAGCCACTGATTGAGCCACTTGTGCTGAAGCTAGGACTGATTGATCCACCTGTACCGAAGATGGCACAGATTGAGCCACCTGTGCTGGGACTGATTGAGCCCCCTGTGCTGAAGCTGGGAATGAGTGAGCACCCTGTGCTGAAGCAGGGATATCCATAAAACCTAGCATGTTGGTGGACCTTGAGGACTGAGTTTGAGAGCCCTGTTCTATATCTATAAATATAAGTAAAAATGTGTGGGGGTTTCCAGCACTCAATGAACACAGTAAGAGATTAATGTTAAATAAATCAAATGTTTGTATTTTGGATATAACGGAATATACAGCTATACTGTTTAGAATTATGCGAACTCAGAGAGATATCACACTTGCCACATAGAAGGATGTGATGGAAAAGCATTATGTGGTGTATGTAGAGTGTGAGTATTGCACTCAAAGCTCAATAGTAATAGCCCTAGAGTTGTGTGGTTTACCAACAAGTTGTGACGGAAAAATCAAATAAGGATAAAGGTGAAGAAAAATAAAATATCTAAAATGGGCACGAATACCACTAATGAGAAAGTGGCTCCTGTTGACATTAGAAACTTATTGCATTCCCTCGATAATCTCTCTAGATCACTGTAACAGGCTACACTGTAACAGATCCCTGTTTAAATAATGCTGCCTCTAATGGTCTGAGAAATCCAGCAGAGAGCTGGTTAATTGCAGCAAGTCAATTAACCAGCTCCACCTGGGTAATCAGAGGAGGGTAAAACCCTCTGGAGACAGACCGAGAGACTTCATTAGCACAGACACACTGTGCTGACAGAGGAGAGGAAGTCTTGAGCACACAGAAGGGCTGTGTGCCGAGGGCAAGACACCAGTAGGTTCAAGGAAGCAGCAGGACTGCAACACCTACATCTGAAGTTTTGCCTGGAGAAACCGGAGACGCCGGACCAGCATACTCAGATAAGACTTTCATATACATTATGCCCTTATAATATGTTATGTGTTTTGGACTGGGAGCTGGCCTATCCAGCCAGTCAGAAAGCTAGGGCATGTTCTGTTTTTATAGTCTCCAAATTGGAGTAGATGTTTGTTTCTTTGTATCACGTTTTGCCTTAAACTACTGTTTAAAGTGACAGGCTAAATAAATAAAGCCATTTTTTAATTTCCCCCAAATCGGTCTCCCTGAGTAATACCCCTGCACAGGTCTCTTACAATCACAATCTATAATGTGGTGGGAAATCACCAGGCTCGAAAAGTATCGGAGACTTGACTTGATACCGAGAGGACAATCGCGGGCCATCTCCCCTAATAAGTGATGATGATTCTACCAAATCCTGGGAAACCACTCTGCTGGACGGCTCAAAAAGTTCAATGCAACTTTTGATCACTTATGAGAAACAGAAATGAACAGCCACAAAGAGGGAAATGGAAAAACAGCTCGTTGACATTCCCAAATGGATGACACATGCAGGCTTCAATGACCTAGAAATACGACTAAAACAATAACATTGGAATCTATCAATCAGAACTCAAAGAGCGAAAACAAAAGACATTTTCAAGAGACTCCAGAGATTATCTAGGAAGTAGAATCTTTCGCTTTAATTTTGCCAAAAAAAAAAAGGATAAATTCAAAGACAACACGATTTCTCCACCGCATGGGAGAAGTCGGGAAGTGAGAGCGAACCAGATAGAGAACCAGCGCATACATAGTTTGACCTTGAGCAGCCCCCTCCCCAAGCCACAGTACACCAACATACTAAAGAGGTCGACAAGAAGGGCTGGGATTAGAGAGGCTAAGGGACCAGCAAGTGTGGGCCTACAGCGACAACAAGGGAAGGAGGCAATCCAGATGGAGGTACTGACCACCAATAACTCCACCCAAGACCTCCACATCATCAATCTATCTGACCTCATACCCACTAAAATTCTTAAAAAAGGTCTCTCATTCTCACCAACTGCCCAATACTATTGTTTTGAGTGGGTCAATGACATAAATTATTGCTGCATAAATTCTTTATTAAAAAAGATGAGAATGGATTTTAAAAATATAGCTCTCAATAGTATAGAGGCCAGCGAGTATCTGCATCTACAAGATGCTATTGCCCTATTGGAGGAAAGGGAACGCACTCCTGTGGAGGCACCATTCACAAAACTCAGAGCGCAACCAACGTTTACTCCCCCTTTAGAATTTAGGTGCTAAAATTGACGTTTTTGTTAAAGCTGTCACCAGGGATCTAGAGAAGATACCACGACACATGAGATGAACAAACCGCTCTAGAAGAACTACAGGAGAGTCTGGACATTGTCATCAAGCCTTCAGACAAAAGTGGCAACATTGCTGTTCCTCCGGCATGATGACCATATCAGGGAGAATATAGGATTTTTATCGGACACCAAATGCTACAAGGTCCTTGCTGCAGATCCAACCCTACGTTTTAGAAAGGATTTGATAACCATACTTAAATAGGGTCTGGACCTCCAGGTTTGTCAAAACATTAATACGAATTCATACTTGGCAAAACCCCACAGATGGCCACATTTTATAGTCTCCCCAAAGTCCAAAAAACATAGATTTCACCCTCCAGGTTGACGACTGTCTCTGGATTTGGGAATCTGACTGAGAATGCCGTATTTATGTTGATGAAATGGTAAGATTCTTCGTCACAAGCCTGCCCTCGTATCTCCAGGACATTCTTCAGATGAGAATAAGTATAGACAAAGAGGCTTCTTCTGGCCAACGCGTGATCAATCACCCTAATAACTCCTAGGCTGGGGCCATGGTACTGCAGACCGTGCGGAGGCGTTTGCACGCTGAGCGAACAGACTGCCTTAAGGCAGTGTTTGTGTCCATGCGGCGTGCGGGCGCGTCCACGCGGGAGCAGGAGGGGGTGCGCGTTGCATGAGAAATTAGTTAAAATCAGCACGACAGACGGGTCACATGAGCGGTTCGCCCATTGAGGGCGAACCAGCTCTGTAACGCCCCTAGGAATGCCCATGGCCCTTCCACCATGGCCAGGGAAAGCACCCGCTTACCTCACGCCTCCGCACGGGAGAAGGCACCATGGCCCCAGCCTTATCTGTCTCGGTGGTGACTTCACCTACTTTCACTGCAGGGTCATCTTATCAGAGACTGCCTAATCTGCTAAAGTGTGCACACTTCACCACTTCGTGCTTCACAAGCAACAGGGATATGTTGCCTTGCCTGAACATATCTTCTGGTCTTCCCACTTTGCAAACAGCACCTCTGACCTCCGCGGTGCCGTTTCCCAGTGCGAGCATTGCTTCAGTTACCGTTCTAATGATTGACACTGGAAACATTTTCATCCAGATCGGTCTTCAGACTGACTGTTCTGCAGGCGCTCTGTGATCACACAACCCTTCTGGCTGCACCTAAGAAAACATAGCAACCTCACAGCATTGCATATAGCCTGATATAGAGGCAGCAGAGATACTCTTTATCTCTTGGAGTGTAGAGTACCTCCACAGATTGCTTTAGATATATACCTCTAGATTTTTTTTAGACATTTTAATGTCCCCATAGTATTTTATCTGTTGCTACCATTAAATATTAATTTTATGTTCCTACCACCATGCTTACCAGCTTTCATTAGGGGACCAATCCAATCATTTATTACACCCGTTATATCCATGTTACATCATCTATGGTATCTCCTCTGGTACTTGTGTGCATAGTGCAATTAAGCTCTCCATTCTCCCTCTCTATCTCTGATTACTGATAGTGTGAGATATTGCGTACCCGAGTGCTCACCATGGGGGTCTTCAAGCCCAGTTCTCCACCTCTGGAGAATCCTCTAGGACTTTGTTATGGTTTACGCCCCCCACCCCTAGTGCCCCGTAACCCTATTTTTATCTAGTTTGAGCGTGTATCACCTCTCGGTTTGGCTAGAAATTGGGGCGCTCTCCGCCAGCACAGAGACTGGAAGTCCAGAGCGACGTGCGTCCAGGTGGAAAAAAAAAATAACGTCTGACCAAAGTTCAAAGTGAAGTTTCATCAAATACGTGGTGCAGGGTATACAAAATGTCTGCTCAATAGTGTGGGGTGGAGGGTGGCTAACAGGGCACTGCTGGTCGGACCAACGGACTTGCAGTTTTCGATCTTCTTACTTACGGACGCATTGGAAATATTACTATATCAGGAAACAACCACATTTCTTTTTGTTTTCTATGGGAATGGGCCAGAAGAAGGGCTAGGTGTGTCCCCGAAAATGGTCGAACCCCCCCCCCCCCCCCCCCCCCGCCCCGTACTGCGCTATTGAGCGGACATTTTTTATAGCTGTATATTCTGTTATATCCAAAATACAAACACTTGATTTATTTAAGATTAATTGCTTACTGTGTTCATTGAGTGCTGGGATCCCAGATAGTGCTGTCTTCACGCAATCCATGCTGATTAGTCAGGGAGGACATTGCATAATACAGTACGGGGTTATAAATATCACCATTTTTCAAGTTCTACCAAGTACAATTTGTTGGCACAGTGGGAGTGGCAAACCCAACATTTATTCTCTAACAAAGATCTACAGACCTCCAATGTGCACAGAGACGGCCAGGGGTGAGAGATGTGAGAGAGCCAGGGGTTAGAGAGGTGAGACAGCCAGTGGTGAGGGATGTGAGACAGCCAGGGGAGAGAGGGGTCAGACAGCCAGGGGTGAGAGAGCCAGGGGTGATAGATGTGAGACAGCCAGCGGAGAGACAGCCAGGGGTGATAGATGTGAGGCAGCCAGGGGAGAGACAGCCAGGGGTGATAGATGTGAGACAGCCAGGGGAGAGAGGGGTGAGACAGCCAGAGGTGAGACAGTCAGGGGTGATAGATGTGAGACAGCCAGGGGTTATAGATGTGAGACAGCCAGGGGTGATAGATGTGAGACAGCCAGGGGTGAGACAGCCAGGGGTGAGACAGCCAGGGGTGAGACAGCCAGGGGTGAGACAGCCAGGGGTGAGACAGCCAGAGCGAGAGAGATGAGACAGCCAGGGGTGAGAGGGGAGAGACAGTCAGGGGTGAGAGAGGTGAGACAGCCAGGGACGAAAGAGGTGAGACAGCCAAGGGGAGAGACAGCCAGGGGAGAAACGAGAGACAGCCATTAATGACATGCAAAGAGGGGGGGAATAAAAAGTATTGCATGCTGAAAAGAAACCTTTGAAGACCTCTTTCTTTCTCCTCTTGTTAATTAGGTACTTTTAGTATTTGCCAAAGAAGATAGCCAGAGTAATGGATTCTGTTGGGCGTGCGAGAAAGCCGGCTTTACGTGTAACATTGCCAGGACGCCAGAAACTGCGCTGGAAAGCTTTGTAGATAAACATCATGACATTATCATCATCGATCATAGACATTCACGATATTTTGATGCGGAAGCTCTTTGCAGGTAAGCAATGTCTTATTAGCCATGTCTGCCAACCATCGTAACGTATCTGTAATATCAAATATTATTATAGACACGAGGCAACGATGATGGGAAAAAAAAGGACTCGCCATTGAATTATTCCCCCAAATTTTCCTTAATAACGATCACTGATATTCCTTTTTCATTGCATTCTTTAATACAGAAATCCTACAGTACCATTATTTTATTTTAAGGAAATGTTTATGAGAAACTTTTCTGTCTTTAAATATAGTCCTCTTTCTCTTCTTTAAATGTAGCCACCTTTTTATGGGGTTTCTAAAATAAACTGCTTTATTACCGGGATCACTACAACATCACTGGAAGGTGGTTTGTTTTCTGTCCCAGAGATGTATGGGGTAAACCTCCCATAAAGGCAGCATTTCCCATTGGGCGTTCTTTACTGACGTCCCACGGCTGCTAAACTGGGGCAAGAGAAATGCCCACCGGTTTATCAGAGCAAAAAACGGCAAATAACTTTAAATAAAATCCCTTTTCTTTGATAAATCTGGGGCTGTGTTTTTTGCGCTGGTTGAACCCCAGTGTTTCCGCCGTGAGAGTTTAGTAACCAGACCCCATTGGAAGATTGGCGCTACCATTGCTAGATGGAGTTAAGTTGTGATGTGGAATTCCGATTTTGGGGGATTATTCTTTATTGGGATTGGGACGTTTTCTGGATGTAATTCCCAGTTGAAGTCCATAGGGAATTTTTGGGTTGAAAACCGCCTGATCGGCCGTTTTGGGGGATTTGGAATAAGCCCCGATGCAGCTAAACGACTAAATTGTTGGTAAAAAATGCTTGCCCACTGTAGAGGGAGAGGGGGGTTGGCCCGGTATTAAAGGGGTTGCACCCCATATGGCCACCCGCTGACCTCACTAGGGAGGCAAGGGGTTAACTGGACTGCGGTCCAGGAATGTGGCTTACACCTTGTCATGTCAGGAAAATGTATGTTCCCCTGTTCCCATGTTTCATTATAATCCTGTATTTTAAAAATGTTTTAAAGTGCATTTCTGTATCTCTGGCTCTGGAGGCCAGAGAGAGTTGAAATTTGGCCAATATGTAGAGTCACTGTAGGCATTAAAAACTGGCAAATTTCGACCCACTGGGCCCACCAGAACGGAACGTATTAATATGTGAAGATATTAAAGTGTATATGGTATTTTGGATCTGCTCTGAAAATGCAGACTCCATCTGCTATGCTAATAGGTCAGGAAGGGCAGCCGGGTGATTTAGCATAAGCCATGTGATCAAAAGTTAACTGCCCTGATTGTTTACACTAGGAACCAAGTACTGATCAAAAGACTCTGCCACTCTAACTGTTACCTGAGGTCGGAGAAGCATCAAACTGGAGTGGTTTGTAAGTGTTATATCTACACCTACAAACAATGAAGATCCTGCCAGATACTTCATCTGGTAGACTGGTCGTCCCCCCTGATTTAATTATGGGGCTACAGAAATAAGACCCTCAGAGTCCCAGTACGCATGGGCTAACTAGCTGGGGGGCATCGGTTAATCTGTGTCTCCACGTTAGGGATTGGATACAGATAATTGTTCACCAATAGTCTGTATTCAATGTTAAGAATAGGGTTACACAGGTATATAAACTGTGTCAACCCTACAGTTTGTGTGGTTCTTCTGATTTCACTTTGAATGTCACCGGATTGCTGGAGAATTGCTAGCTGATACTTCTCCATTCCCCAACCCTAAGTAAGTGTTACCTTCTTGCCTGTTAATTGTACTATATTGCTGTGTTCACCTTTTTAAGGAATAAATATATTTTATTATATCTAAGCCTCGTTCAATTCAACCCAGATATTTGGTGTTTGTTATATCTTGTCATAAGTTACCGTGACACCCACATTGTTACAGCAGTTAGAAGACTTAATTGCAACTTAAAGGCCACTTAAAGTCCCACCGACTGGCACCACTTTTTTTTAATCAAAGATGAAAATCCATGTCTCCGGGGCTGAACCGCGTTCATTTCAGTGACGGAGATAGAGACCGTAAAAGGTAGCGCTGGTACTTACGCAGGTCACGCAAGCCAATAAAAAGCCACGACGGAGGACGTTACCGCGTCCTGATGGCCTGCGTTATGGGGGAGATTTAGACCGCCATTTTGTTTCCCCTGGAGAAGATGTTACCCGGCGCTAGCTTTTGAGGTATGTTATTCGGGAAGGAGGGGGTCCCCGGAGCTGAAAATAGCTCAGTGGAACGAACCCCTGATTCGCAACCATGTAAAAAACTCAGGCACCAAAAACATAGAGTGTAAGCTCATCTGGGTAGGGACTGTGTCTGTAACATTCCTATGTGCTGCGTATCGCGCACTAAACGACTTTGGAAGCTTCTGTACGAAGAGCGCTGTCCTCACCCGGGCTCAGCAACCCAATATACTGCCTTGAATCCACCATTACATATTTTTGGGGGGCAAACCCCTTGGAGACACCTTGCAAACCTCCTGTTATGAATGACTGACTGGTTTAGCCAATATGCTGCCAAAAACATGATACATTGCAATGGTTTTCTGGTCCTCCTGTTAGAAAGGTTTAAGATTGCAAAAATAAGAGCATACTGTATATCCGAGTGGGAAATAAGAGTATATTATTACTGTAACTGAGAGCACAGAAGTCCTTTTTTAACCACACAGTAATTTTCCTGGAAGTTATTGTGGCTAGAGGCTGATTAAAGATTTCAGAGGAACTGTGCTTCGGAAGTGCATTTATATAATCTGATTTTCCCTACATGCATTATTAGGTTCTAATTGAGATACACACATGATTGTTGTATTCATTCTGCATCTGTAATGGTGGATCCCAGGCAGCACAGCGCCGCGGTTCCTGAGCCCGTGTGGGGACTGCGCACTTAGGTCCAAAACTGCAACTTAGCGTGGGTGGTATAGTTGTCAATTACAGCAGGAGCTTCCAAAGTCGCTCCCCAGAATGCTTTGCTTCCTTAGTGGCAAGGCATTGTGGGACATCACTTTGGAAGCTCCTGCAGTAATGAACAACTATAGCCCCCATGCTGCCTGCATACACTGAGTGGCAGTTTGGAGCCTTACGCGTGTGCTCCCCCCATAAGCTCAGGGCACTATATTGCCTGCGAACTGTTTTGTTAGCAATAGTCTGATGAGTAGGCAATAAGATTTATTAATTAGGGGTTCGCCGAACAAATATTTTCTAGCATGAGGTGTAAAGAAAAGGTTGGGAACTGCTGCTCTATAGGCACCCCTCCGGTTCTCTGCCTGCTCTCACCTCTTCCCTAACCCGCTGGTCACTTGGCTAACAAATAAAACCAGCAGGACAATAAACGGCAGTACGAGTAAATATAGGAGGCGACCTGTATGTATAAATAATAGCTTTTTAATATGAGTTGAAAGAATGCAATGTGCCAGAAATGGGAATTTCTCGCATATGTTTGTATCTCTTACTCATATTCTTCCATTTAACGCACATTTGATTTGTCTTTGTACGTTTTGTTCCTGTTCATGCATCTGGATCAATTAAAAGGGATGTCCTACCGGCACTTAAAACATCTATCAATCTATCTATCAATCTATCTATACATCAATCTATATATCTATCTATATATATATCTTTTTTAATATATGCAGCCTATGATTACCTTTATTGAAAACTAATTACCTAAGCTGCCGATCGATTTGTTCACCTTTTGGAGCAATCAGCAAAGATCCGGCTTCACTAAATGGCCGCCTTTCAGTAGCAACCAAACCTTCAGTCAGTGTAGCTCAGCAGCTACAATGTATTCTTATATTACTACGGTAACAGTATTGTTACAGTTTGCAGCTCAAACGGCTGGGAATATTTGCAACAAATTATCACAAACAGGAAAGTGTTACAAAGATCTTGCACTGCTGGGGAGGTGGGTTAAACCTGCTGTAGAAATCGAAGCATGTTCAGAATATTAAAACAAAATTAAAAATTGTATTAAGAGTTGAATGAAAAAAAATGGATTAAGTATTATCTAATACTACAGAGCCGATTTTTAAACCACATGTAGGATATTGCACGGATTGCAATCATTTGCATCTTATAACAAGAAAAAGTTGAATGACCATTTTGATGCATATCTGTTGCACAAGAATAGCACAAACGCCAACTCTAATTCCACTTCCGTGCCTCATCTTTCCCTTAGTGCAAAATAAAGTTGCCTCACAACACATCAAAATCGTTTTTCCATATTGGCGCACAGCGGCCCCCGAATTTGTTACTCTTCTGCGGGTCACTTTTGCAACAACGTTGCTTTTAGAAACTTTAAACGTAGGCCGGCATAGTTGCAGAGAAAGGTGGGCGATGTACAGTTAATCAGAACCATTGCTTTAAATTGAAACTAAGCATTCTCAGTTGCGTGGAAATGACACAATAATAGGTAGGCGGGGAAGAGTTTAACTGGCAAGGTTTATCTGACCTTGAATAAGTGGGGGGACAAACCTTTCAGGAATTCTCCGCAATGTTTATGAACTATCCCCTCCTCCGCCCCCCTCCCCCCCCCCCCAAATGACATATCAACTTTAATTTCTCAGAAACAAATGATATTTTGGCAGTGCACGGCGTAAATATCGGGTCTGGAATTACTGGTGCTGAAATGAATAATACGCTGATAAAAGGATTGTTTCCATTTCGGCTGGAATACCACGCGTGTGATAACTTTTTGAATTCCTTGAAAAGGCCGCAGCGTTATCTTCCTGACGTTGGAGACCTTGGCGTGCACACTTTTACGGGAAGTCAGTGGATTTCAGCGATGAACTGGAGGTTCGGTCTATTTCAGTTGGGCCTGAAGCTTTCTTAGCTGTATATTTGTAGGGGCAGTATTAACATAGCTTTTAAACTGGTGAATTCAAACTGTGAGCAACTGAAGAGGAGATTTTAAAGTTTGTCAGAACCGTGGGATTCAAATGGTTTGTTAGCTCTGGGGCTTTGCACATAACCGCACTTTTTTATTTGTAACTACATTGTATACTTTTGATGTCTGCGACACCCCTCTCCCTTTCCCCCCCCCCCCCCCCCTCCTTTTTGTCTCTTCCCCCCCCCCCCCCCTCCCCCCCCCCCCCCCCCTCTTACCTGTTCTCCGGCATCTTCTCCTCTGTAGTGTCATGGGACGTTGCAGTGTCATGGCAACGCGAAGTCATGTGACGTCGTGTTGTCATGGCAACACGTCGCCATTTGACGTTGCGGCGTGTTGTCATGGCGACATGTCGCCGCTAACAGAAGAGGCCGGAGGAGAAGTTGGAGAGAAGGTAAGAGGCAGTTACAGAGGCCCCACGCTCTCCCCCGGCAATCAGTTTAAATGTTGTGGGGAAGAGAGCGGGGCTATATATCAATTTCTATTGCCTGTTATTCAGTTTCATGCGCCAGGGTTTTCCCCACAGCAAATACATACACTACCCCCCCAAAAAAATACATACCACACACACTTATCTTGGGGATGTTCTCAGGCCTCTGGTGCCCTGGCTCTCCCCAGCTGCTGGCCTCTTTCCCACGCCGGCCTCCTGCTGCACCTGCCTCTCTCTCCCGCGCTAGGCCTCTCTCCTGCTGGTGTGTGCCGGAAGCTGGCCCCTCCAGAAGTCGGTCCCAGCTTCCGGCATGCAACGGTGGGAGATAGTCGCCCGGTGTGGGAGAGAGGCAGGCTTGGCAGGAGGCCCCGGCGTGGGAGGGAGCAGCCGTTGGGTTACAGCCTGGAACCGGCAGCAACCAAAAGGCCTGGCAGCCAGACACAGAAGTTGGGCCTGACTTCTGGCCAGGCCCCTTCCAGCACTAGCCGGCTGGGTCCTCCACAGCCACCGGGCCCGGTCCCCTTATCTCAGCTCTACCCCCCTGTCGACAGCCCTGTCTCCCCTACTGCACCAATTACACACAGACGGAAAGATTTGAATTGAAGCTATACGACCCTTCTTCACTCATATATAATATGTAGATTTACAGAAGTGCACAAATGACTCATGTCCAAGCCCAGCGGTTTGTAAATTCATAAACTTCTGGCAGCAGAAGAGTAACTTTAAAAAAAAAAAAAAAAATGTCAAATTAAGTGACTTGGAGAACTGGACATTTAAAAACATTTGATTTCCATCAGTAATGAAAGAGCATTAAACGCACTGCAGTGTTTTATTGAGCCTTTTTTTTTTTTTAAAAAGGCCATGGTTTGTAACGTTTCTTCCAAATGAGGGGAGCGCAGGGATCCAAACATAAAAGAAGTAAATATATTAAGGACGCATAGTAGTATCTCGTATATTAGGGAAGTGAAACTCTGGGAACTGGGCCTTATGCGCTCACAGATCCCAGCTTCAAAACGCGATGGATCCCCTCGTGTTCCTGTCTTGGTTACCGTTGGGTCAGTGTTCTTAGGTGCTACATGTGACCTCGGGAACCTTAAAAGAAAATAGGAAGTGCTAAAGATATATTGAATTTATAAAGTGGCACTCATATTGCACAACTCCTTTTAGACATGTCAAAGATCAAACTCTGGAGGAAGGGCAGAATAGGTGACAGTGAAGAGTCTGGGGTTCGCCACAAGGATCTCGCTAACCGGCGCTTGGGCGTCTGACGTCACCTCTGAGGACCCGTTTACGTCACTTCTGGTATCGAACGTCTGGTATCTGCCTTTATCTTTATAAAAGATAGTCTGAATGACTGCATTGGCAATGCCTCCTGACGAAGGCGTGGTAGCGAAACGCGCTGAGTCAACCAGGATATGGTAACGGTTCGATCCTAGAAGTGGAAGGTTTTCATCAGGGTATTTGAGCAGCTTGTTCCAAGTCATGATTAATCTTTTATTTATTTACTTTTAATGTATAAGGCACTTTTATTTATCACTTTCAACGCCACTTGGTTTGTCTGATTTTAATGATTTATAATATTTGACTGTAAAGTATGTAATAAGATGAGTTGTTTTAATGTCTCTTTTTCTAATCTCATATTTAAAGGTCCATCAGAGCTACCAAACCCTCAGAAAATGCTGTAATTATTGCTGTAGTTAGAAGGTAAATATCTATCCTTGTATGGAAACATATACTCAGTCATTGATTTTAATTGTTTAATACTCTATAATGAAGTGTGCAGGCTTCTTGTCCAGCTTACAAGAGGGGGAGAGGAGGGGGTTGCATATTAAGGGCCAACATGTCAAATTGACACTTAGGCACAGATACACAAAGCTTGGTTAACTCCAAGTTCATACTGTGACGTTACCTAAATCCATATTTGTTAACGCATATCCACAAGGCTTATTATAAGCAGAAACCACAGCCAAAATACATCTCGTTAGCCTTGGCTAATGTCACAAGAGCGTCCTATTTTAGTAGAGTGCTTATTGACCTACAGTATTTCCACCCCAAAAAACTCCTGGAATACCTGGGAAATCTGCTCATTTGAATATGCAAAGTATTACATTCAAAATGTTTCAATTAGCATATTTCCCAGGCGTCTCTGGTGTGTTCACAGGTATCTCCACCCGTGTTGTAGAAAGGAGTGTTTGGGGAGGTATGTAAGTCAATGAGGACTCGACTTAAAAAGGACTCTCCCCTTCTACAGTATCTTCCAATGGCCATATATTAGGTCATTGATGGTTAACCGGCTGCCCTTGGGTTTCACCTGCGGGCCCCCAGCCCCAGCAGCCAACGCTCCCTCTCTCCCCAGTGCAGAGGAAGTGGAGATGTTGCTAGGGTGGATAAATATTGTCCCTCTCCCCTCTTGTGCTGATACCTAGTTCCCTGTGTGGGAAGAGCAGTAGGACAGTATTCACCAGTGTGTCGGCATTATGCAGCTGTCCGGAGTGGGGAGAAGCTCCTATCCGCGGCTGCAACGTCCTTAACCGCTGGCCTAGATTATAGCATTAGCAACATGAATTCTCCAGCAAACAAACTGCTAATGCAAGTGCATGTCTTTTGTATTTTCATGTTTTCCTTGAAGACAAAGCGATCGTGACGAAGCTTCTGTAATGCCCCTTATAGCTGCTGGCTTTACCAGGGTACGTAACACAAGCACTAGATTTCTTGTTGTTTGAAATGTTCCAATTAATTGTTCTCTATTTAACCCATGTGCGGCCAGTGGTGCCCTTAATCGCATTGCCTTGCTAGCAACGAAGGGGTTAACATTTGATGAGCAAAGAGATATTTCTCTATGGGGGAAAACCTGTTGGTGCCGGAGTAGGCCCAACTTTTTTTTTCTTTGTATTTTTAGATGTATCTGGTCAGGATTTGGTTGTCATATATAGTAGCACTTGGGTTCCCCCGGGTATCACTAAAGGGGTCCCTGCAATTTTCAGGTCATTTGGAAATTGTATCAAATACAGAAGAATTTAAACTGCATCTGATCTAAGACGCGCTATTAGAGAGGGTTGGGGGTCCTTACAATGCATCTGATCTCAGACGCTATTAGAGAGGGTTGGGGGTTCCTTACAATGCATCTGATCTCAGACGCTATTAGAGAGGGTTGGGGGTTCCTTACAATGCATCTGATCTCAGACGCGCTATTAGAGAGGGTTGGGGTTCCTTACAATGCATCTGATCTCAGACGCGCTATTAGAGAGGGTTGGGGGTTCCTTACAATGCATCAGATCTCAGACGCGCTATTAGAGCAGGTTGGGGTTCCTCATAATGTCACATAGGGTTCCTTCAACAACAAAAAAAGCTTGGAAACCACTGAAGTAATGTGGCTTTTTTAAACAAATAAAATGCATGTGTGAAAAGGGCCCAAAATATCGCCACTGAAAATCATTAACCTTTCCGTGCTGGAAGTGAGCAGCAAAATGCCATGCCTGTTCCCATTACCAGAACCACATGATCGCCTGTGTAGCGGCCCACCCTCTGACATCACGAGCGTCACGCTGGCGCCTTCGGCTCTCGGGATTGGGGATGTGCTTTAGAAACTAGCAAAGGCGTATGACGTTAGCCGAATGTCACCAGGGGCCCCTACCTAGCATGCCAGCCTTTGCGATGCTAGGGGGACACTTGAAAGCATCCATCCTATTTTTTTCCCTTACGTTGGTAGAAACTGGAGGTTTAGCCGTTGGCGGTAAAGTTATCTTTTTCCATTTTTTTGTGTGTTAAAAATCATGTGTTTTTTTTTTTTAATCTCTAGCATATTGAGGTTACCGTGGTAACCTTTAGATGGCACTGGGCTCCGGGGAGAGCTTCCTTTTAACCTCCCACCTTATATTTTAAATGTATATATCTCCTGAACGAAGGATCAGATGAAAGCAAATAGAAACGGCGTTGGAAAGGGCAAGAAGAGATCTCTTAAAGTACGGTATAAAAAAATTACGGGGAAATGGGCAGCAGCGCAGACAGCTGCTGAAGGCTAAGGCCATAGTACCGCAGAATGTGCGGAGGCATCCGCACGCTGAGCGCACAGACTGTGTTAAGGCAGCGTTCGCGTCCATGTGGCGTGTGGGCGCGTGCGCACGGGAGGGGGCGCGCTTTGCGCAAGAAATCAGTTCAAACTGATTTCTCAGTGCGACAGGTCGGTCACATCAGCTCCGTGAGGCCCCTACGCACGCCTCCCCTCCCCCCACGGCCCGTCCACCATGGCCAGGGAAAGCACCCGCTTACCTCACTGCCTCCGCGCGAGCGAAGGCGCCATGGCCGCAGCCTTAGAGATTACATGGATCACAGGTCCATTCGTTGGCATGTAATGGACCTGCTGTAGTGCAATAGACTATCACAGATCCGTATAATGTGTCATCTTTCGCCTAATAGGAATTCTGCTGAGAGCCCATTAACTACGTTATTCTCACATTTCAGTAAAAAAAAAGCTCTTTACAGAGGATTCGGTAATGATGCCATTTAGTGGCGTGATGAGCTAATTTTCACTCCAGAAGGTCTCCTGAGTCCTTGGCAACATCCTTGATGCACAAATACTAATGGGTTTCGAAAAACACATGTCAATGGTAAAGCAGACCAAGACGGCTACATTGTAACTCTTCATCTAACGCAGCACCAGTCCTCCAGAGCGCCCCAACAGGTCAGGTTTTGAGAATATCCCCGCTCCAGCACAGGGGGCTCAATCAGTCCCAGCTTCAGCACAGTTGGATCAGTCAGCCCCTGCTTCAGCACAGGTGGATTAATCAGTGGCTCAGTGACTGAGCCACTGATTGATCCACCTGTGCTGAAGCTGGGATATCCTGAAAACCTGACCTGTTGGTTGGGGGTCTTAAGGACTGGAGTTGAGAACCACTGATCTAACGAAATCAGGATACATTTGACAAAGCTGTATGCGTTGGAAGCGAGACATAATACGTGTAAATAGAAAGACTTCTCTTCAGATATTACCATTAGACAATATGTAGGATGTGAGAAGTCTACCCCAGTTTTTCATTGACGTATGAAGACACCAGGGCCATATCGGCTAAACGGTGCGAAGCGTCATTCACTTGAATGGACTTGTAGGCTATCTTGCAGCTTAGAACTGCTTAGTAAATATGGGCCAAAGTATTTTTATTTATTTTTAATGTTTTTTGCCCCTTTTTTTTTTTAACCCTTGTGGAGAAGGAGCGGCTCAGTGAGTAAAGACACTGACTGGCACTGAGTTTGAAGCAGGGGAACCTGGTTCAATTCCTGGGGTCGGCACCTTGTGACCTTGGGCAAGTCACTTTATGTCCCTGTGCCTCAGGCACAAAAAAAACAGATTGTAAGCTCTATGGGGCAGGGACTGTGTCTGCAAAATGTTTCTGTAAAGCGCTACGTAATACTAGCAGCGCTTTACAAGAACATGCTATTATTATTATTACTGCTGGGGGATCAAAGCAACACTTTTGCTTTGCTGCATTGCTGGCCGGTCTGGAATCAAACAGACTAAATATATAAATGAGAAACTAAAATTCAGCTCGAAAAATTTCATTTATGATTTTGGTGGAAAGAAGAAGTCAAATGTTAGTAAATCACCCCCTTTAAAAACATAGGAATGTATCAGGGCAATTGTGGAGCAAAAATAACAGCGTTTTAACCCTGCCCCAGCTTGCACGTTGGGGAGAAGTTACACGGTACACAGGTTATAATGAGCTACATCACATTCAGCTTGCACCTTGGGGAGAGTCAGTAGGAAGAGTTACATAGTGAACAGATTATAATGAGATGTATCACATTCTGTGTCTCTGTTCCAGCTTGCACCTTGGGGAGAGTCAGTAGGAGGAGTTGGGGGAGTTACATGGTGCACAGATTATAATGAGATGTATCACATTCTGCGTCTCTGTCCCAGCTTGCACCTTGGGGAGAGTCAGTAGGAGGAGTTGGGGAGAGTTACAGTTACATGGTGCACAGATTATAATGAGATGTATCACATTCTGCGTCTCTGCCCCAGCTTGCACCTTGGGGAGAGTCAGTAGGACGAGTTGGGGGGGAGTTACACGGTGCACAGATTATAATGAGATGTATCACATTCTGCGTCTGCCCCAGCTTGCACCTTGGGGAGAGTCAGTAGGAGGAGTTGGGGGTGTTACACGGTACACAGATTATAATGAGATGTATCACATTCTGCGTCAGCAGCCAATATGAAATTAGCAGGAACAGAGAGTCTAAGGGCCACATCAAGGCTTCGCACCAGTTGAAGAACCGTGAAGAATCAGTGGGGGATTGTTTGTATCCACTTAGGGTGACGATTGGTTACTCTAGAGGTGCTCTGGTGCTACTGCTTCATAGGAGAACTTCCCAACCTGTAGGTGTGTGTGGTCAGCATGGGTGGATTCCCCTATCGGGTGATCGGGGCTGCCCGGGTGGATCGGTGCGGTCGGCCGGGGCTGCGGCTCCCTGGCCACCTGCAATACTCTTCCTCATCCTGTCTGCACCGGTATCCAACTACTGCCCAATGGGAGGAGGGAACTGGGGAGTCCCAGGGACGAAAGGACCGCTCCTCACCCCAAGGTCTTGCTGTCTCCGGCAGCGTCACGTCATGGCATACCGACGTTAGATGATGCCATGACATGGCGACGCATTGCCATGGCGACGTGACGCCGCGACACTGCAGGAGGAGGGACGCTCTGCAAGTAATCGCCCTGGCCGGCTGGTAAGTATAATCCCCTGGTGATCGGCAATCTATGAAAGAGAAGAAGATCACACAGGCCTTGAGTACATTTTTAACACAATTAAAATCTCTATTAGTCACAAGTAATACTCCTACAATGTAAAAATTATTTTAAGCTTATCTGTATTAGGAGTATCAAGGAGCCCCTGTATATACAGTGGGTGTTCTCAGCTGGTAACGCTGCCTCCTGGAACCGTTTGTATCCGTGCGCTCTCGTGCGCTCTCGTGCGCTTTCTGTTCTGGTCGCTATAGCAACTCGGGCGCCACACGGAGTGCATCTCCTTCCCTCTCCTCACGTTCCGTGCACCCAATAGGTCATAAGACTGCATGTTCTGCGCGTTTGTGCCGACGCGTCAGCGCTCTCCTTCCTCAGGGCCGGTGCAGAATCATTGACCACAGTTGTGAGAATGTCTTCCAATTTGCTTTGCGAAAAAACTGCAAATTGGCCCAATTTACAAGCTCGAGTGAAAAATGACCAATGCCTTTAGGACCAGCGCTGCAGAATGGCAACGGAATTTGTAAACAGACGCCACCAAAAAACTTCAAAATATATGATTGGGAAACGTCTATATTGTTGTAGAAATTAATAGATCTGTTTTAGAGGAAAAACGCACACAGCTTATGTATGTGTATATATATATATATATATATATATATATGTATGTATGTAAGTATATATATATATATATATATTATATATATATATAGCAAATGTAAATATACTGTATGCTCATTTGCATGTCTTAGGCAGGTCTGCAACCCCGCCTTTCACCATTATCACCCAGCACACAGCACTTCCACTGCAGCAAGGGATTCTGGGAAATGACATGCAAATGAGCACACAGTGCCACTTTTTGCTTCAAAAACCATTTTATACATGGTTCCCTATAGGATTAAGCTTGCTGCATGGTCACAGCTTTGAGCACAGCCAGGGTTAAGATGTTAAGAAGCTTAAGCCTATAGGGAACCATGTATAAAATGGTTTTTGAAGCAAAAAGTGGCACTGTGTGCTCATTTGCATGTGCTGTGTGCTGGGTGATAATGGTGAAAGGCGGGGTTGCACACCTGCCTAAGACATGCAAATGAGCATACAGTATATTTACATTTGCTATATGCTTTGCTGTGGAGGGTTTTTGTCACTTTTTTTTCTCACCATAACTTAACTCAGTATATGTATATGTATATGTATGTATGTATATACAGTATGTATGTTTAAAAAGAAAAAATTAAAAGCGCACACTCCATGCTAAAATAACAAAAACTGTGTTCTTTAATCCATATAAAAAGCAATGCTCGCTAGTTCAGACAAGAATACAGCTCAACCCCCTTATAACGCTGTGCTTGGGGTCCAAAGAATCACATCGCGCTATAAGCGGATCGCGTTAGAAATAATGTACAATTGTATGCGTTGTACAATAAAGTATTTAAGATACCAATAACCGTGTCGAAAATTGGGAGCCACGCTTGCATCGCGTTATAAGCGGATTCGCATTGTAACGGATCGCGTTATAACGGAGTTGAGCTGTAATTGTATCCATCTCACATATGATGGTAATGTATACGGAGTTGCTACAGTGTCCTTGTTCGTTTGTGAAATATGAGCTACTGAGGAACCAACTCACCCAACTAATATGGTGAAATCAGCTGTTAAAGTCCCGTAAGGAAACACGTAGGCAGAGTACGGTGTGCTGCTCTGTCCATTGGCAGATTCTTAAGAACGGATTGGATTCTACAGATCCGTCCCCGGGTTGTATCTAACTGAGGGTTTTGATGAATCCGCGCAGATGGAAACCACCTGAATCCGTTTGCGGATTTGACACCCCCCGAAATGGATTTTGGAGGTAACATGAGAGAAAATCCGGGAAACGTGTTTGGACGGATTCGCACTTCACGATATACAATCTTAGCTCAAAACCCAAACCCCCAGTGTTATATATTCTGTGACATCTGGAGGATTACAGGGAAAGTGACTTAAATATACAACTGTAAACAAAGACGCCCCAGTGCAACATCCAATGTGGCAAATCATTGGATTCATTTCTACGGTTTATTTCTTATACCGTAAGTATGGGTGAATCTTTTTGCCAGACCTGCAAACACAGCAAAGGTCCTGCGCTACCGACTTTATACCAGCAGGCGTTATTGCGCCTAGTAACACTTTATGCCCACTACCATTGGTGTCTGCTCCCGCTGGCGTGTTGTGTGTATGTGTCTGGTCATGCTACAACGCGCCAGTGGGAACATTAACGGCTGCTACATTTGTATCAGTGACTTTGCGTTCATTGTCCGCCCGTGGAACTGAAATTGGAAACGGGTAGGGGTGGGTGGGTGGGAGGGGGGGGGTGTAAGATGCAATAATGAATATGCTTACATAGGCCTAGCCTGTCGGTGTTACATTTCACAGGTGTAGGACGTGGCCAGCCTTTTGCTGCTTGTATATATGTAGAACTCCCGTGCGAAATCTGAAGGTGATGTGACAGTTGTGGATTGTGACGGCGCACTTTTCCAGGATTGAGCAGAGAACATGCAGTCCATGCTTTAGATGAGAGGCATGTATTCTGGCAATAAGGCAGCGTAGCCTGTGCCCAGGTTGTGCAGAACTTGTACTTGGGTAGAAGAAAGAACTGATAACGATATATTCCGGATATACCACGATGCGTATGATGTAATGCATTAGCAATCTGCATGCTGTTCTAACACCGTGTGTTTTTAATAAAAGCTATTTAATGAAATTATAACATTTGATCCCCCCCCTTTTTTTTAACCCTTTGGGTGCCCAGGGACGTAGCTACTAGATGATTGGATATGGCACTCCAGGGGCCCAGTGACGTAGCAGCGTCGTCATAAACGTATCGCTCGTTTTTTTTTGTATGGGAGATCGCGAGGGCGCCATCTGTGATGAAAGTGGAATGGAAGGCGGCGGAACCCCTCCCCCTTCCATCATCCGTGATGACGGGGTCGTGAGTGCCGGAGGTGCCGAGGCACTGCCCCTTCGGCACTCAAAGGGTTAAATAGAAATGTTTACTTTCCAGGCAATTTGGGTGTGGGCTTTAAAGCTTTCTTTTTAAGGGGTGAGGTTCTAGCGACATCGTTTTGGGCTCGGCTGCACATCTCAAACATACAGGGTGTGGACCTTTTCCAAAAGCATACAAGGATGCCCATTTATCTGGCGAATCGTGGAAGCCAAAGACGCAAAAAAAACATCATCTGACATTGAAGATCATGCTACCCGGACCCCGAATTGGACAATTTTAACTCACGCAAGAGTATGTCTCAAGAACTTCCGACATAAAGGCTGGCTTTTAAACAGGACGGCCCCTGGTAAATATGCTCCAAAGTTGTGTTTCCTGTGCTCGGGGAGATTTTCGCTCTAACCCGTTTCTCTTTCTCACTGTAAACGTTTTCTCTCCCCTACTCGATATACTGTGCAGCCGGCTTCCTTTGTGCTTGGGAACAATTCAGCTCCATTCATTTGAATGAGTAAGTGGAAAACGCTTTAGTCACAGGTCACTCTTTGGCAATGCTGCGTTGTTCTCTCGTCACGCCAATAAAGCGGATTTGATTTGATCTGGAAGACCGTGTCACTGCATGTTAAGTTCTACACCTCATCTCTCTAAAGAGGCAATTCCTCCTAGGACCAAAGTGAACTAATTCCAGTGACCTGTTTAAGGGGTCTCACCTATGTGATTGGTACCATTTTTACCCAAATCTGACCCTTATAAGTATTTATAATTTTATGTTTTAAAGTGAGACTTGGGAGGGGTTTGATTCCCTCTGGCTGCTCTTTTCTGTGTGATGTCACTGTGTGATGTCACTGTGTGATCAGCAAGTGCGTCCCTGCCTCCCCTTATCGTTATTGGCTCGCTGATAAGGACAGTGCGGGATAAGGGGAAAGCAAACACGTGATTGACAAACACTGCCCTATTCAGAGACCCCTAGGAAGAAGATCAATTTGTAACTCATTTCCCCCAAAAGCCAGTTAAACTGGTTAATAAAGTAGGTTTTCTGCCTGATTGTGAGATTGCACCTTTACGAAATCTATTTCCCCAATATTGGATGTATATGTTTTTTCTTTGATGGTTGTCAATACTCTGCCATATCCTCTGGGTTTTTATTTTTCAGACCCGCCAACAGATATGCGGAGAGCTAATTTGCCCATTGCTTGATTGGCACAATTATTTGCCCTGCCTGCTCTGCCCCTGCGCCCCTCCTTACCTTGAATGCGGCGTAAAATTACGCAACGCGGTCATGTGACATCGTCTCGTTACCCACAGCATTGCCATGGTGACGGGCGTCAAATGACGCTGCGGTGTCACGTCACGTCGCCATGGAGACGCGTGGACGTGAGGCCTGGTAATGGAATTTACAGAGGCCTCGCACTGGGCCTCTGTAACTGCTGCGCCCCCCTCTAAAATCTGTTGCTCCCCCAGTTTGCGCACCTCTCAACTTCAGTCCTCAAGACCCCCCAACAGGTCAGGATTTAAGGCTATACCAACTTCAGCACAGGGGGCTCAATAATCAGTGGCTCAGTCTACTGAGCCACTGATTGAGTCACCTGTGTTGAAGCAGGGACTGATTGAGTCACCTGTGCTGAAGCTGGGACAGATTGAGCCACCTGTGCTGAAGACCGGCAAATGTTGTTTTTGTTAACAGACGTCAAGAGCTGAAGCCCATTTGGGCGTTAAATTACTTAAGAAGGTCGAATGTTTTAGTTTCCTCCATAAGAATATTACTTTGGCCAATGTAACAGTAACAAAAATAGAATGAGTAGACCCAGAGGAAACAATGTACTTACTGTAGCTGGAAACATAGCTGCAGCTGGTCTGACTACGCTACAGGTAATGCATGGACTGGAAAAAGAGAGCATGGAAGTGTATTTATTTATAACATTATTTATTTCTAAAATGTTTTACCAGGAAAAAAGACATAGAGAGTTACCTCTCGTTCTCAAGTATGCCCTGGGCATAGAGCTACGGTGACAATTCATGGTTATATTAAATGAGCAGAGGATATACATTCAATTTACAGACATTTCATGGATAGGTAAAGATAATATATGATTATGAGGTTATGTAACAGTTATAGACAAGATTAAAATGGTGTCAGAAGAGGTAGGATAGGCATGGAAAGTGTCATGTTAGAAGAGGTAGGACAGGCATGGAAAGTGTCGTGTTAGAAGAGGTAGGACAGGCATGGAAAGTGTCATGTTAGAAGAGGTTAGACAGGCGTGGAAAGTGTCATGTTACGAAGATGGTAGGACAGGCATGAAAGTGTCGTTAGGAAGGTGGAAGGGCTAGGAAAGTGTCATGTCAGAAGAGGTAGGATAGGCATGGAAAGTGTCATGTTAGAAGAGGTAAGATAGGTATGGAAATTGTTGTCTTAGGCTGGGGCCATAGAGGGGGTAGCAGGGCTGAGGCGCGCTGACGCTGAGGCTCGCGCTGATTGGATGTTTTCAGCCGACAGAGCTCTGAAAAACAGCTTGGCTGTCGGCTGAAAAATCCAGCGCATCAGCACGCCTGCAGACGCTCGCGTGAGCCCCCTCTAAAGTCATCTCAGGAGGATGCAGGGGCTCAGCGCGGAGCGTCCGCATGGCTCAGTGCTGCTTGTCCTTCTATGGACTCAGCCTTAGAAGAGGTAGGATAGGCATCCAAAGTGTCATGTTAGAAGAGGTAGGACAGGCATGGAACGTGTCATGTTAGAAGAGGTAGGACAGGCATGGAAAGTGTCATGTCAGAAGAGGTAGGACAGGCATGGAAAGTGTCATGTTAGAAGAGGGTAGGACAGGCATGGAAAGGGTATGTTGAAAGAGGTTAGGACAGGATGCAAGTGTCATGTTAGAAGAGGGTAGGACAGGATGGAAAGGTCGTGTTAGAAGAGGTGGGACAGGACATGGAAAGTGTATGTAGAAAGACGTTAGGACAAGCAGGAAAGTGTCATGTGAGAAGCGGTAGGACAGGCAGGAAAAGTGTCATGTTGAAGAGGTAGAGGCAGGCATGAAAAGTGTCGTGTTAGAAGATGTAGGACAGGCATGGAAAGTATCATGTTAGAAGAGGTGCAGGCATGGAGTGTCATGTTAGAAGAGGTAGGTGGCATGGAAAGTGTCATGTTTTTAGAAGAGGTAGGGACAAGGCATGGAAAGGTTCATGTTAGAAGAGGTAGGTAGGCAAGTACTTGTTGTAGACGAGGGTTTCTCCCAAGCAGCTCACAACTATAAGGGAGGTAAGTGGAAACCCAGTGTACGGATGAGAGGCGGTGTGTGTTTCAGATTGTAAACAGCAGCAGCTGTAACATCAGTGAAGGCGAGTAAATGGTGACACCCTTTGGTTGCCGCCTTTGGGGCGACACAGTATAGGCTGAAAGGGTTCAGACCACAGAAAAAGGTTTTCCCCAATCCCCTGAAGATCTCTCATCTTGCAAGTGATTAGTGCTTTCAATATTGAGAAACGGGTGAAGTGCACCCCACTCAAAATAAGCTTGTAACAGGGGACATTCCCTGTTCACAAAGGTGGCTCTAATCCACGCAGTGTGGTGGTTAATGCTGGTGCAAATCTAGCACACCATGCCTGATACATAGGTAGTAGAAAGCCTGCATTTGAGACAGGAGTAACCTCCCTAGCTCTGACTGAGAGCTGACCTTGGAGAGACAGAGCAGAGCAGCAGAGGTTTGAGTCCAGGAGAGACTGACCAAAAGAAACCCAGATCTCTGGAGCTGATGGGTCTTGAGCTCTGCCAGCAGAGCTGAATTGAGAACAAGGGAAAACTACTACACCTAAGCTGAACCAGGAAGTGGAGATTTTCCCTCAAGGAACAGATAAGGACTTTTATTCTTAAGAGATGCTTATACTGCTTATTCAGTATAGTTTTGGGGCTGCGAGAAGTGGACTAAGGGAGATGTGAATTATTGCATAGTGTTTACTAAAAATACTCCCAAGTGCATGGAAGATTTGTTCCCCCCCCTGTGTTTGGAATAATTTTCTGATGAAAAGGAACAGGCAAAATAAAGCCCTAATAATTCACATTATAAAGCCTCCTAATTGTGTACCTCGTGAACGTCCGTCCACAAAGCTATTTAGACACACACGGGTTATGCTAGGAGGCAGGATAAGAGGTATCCCTGATCCCGTTGCTTATTGTTCCTGTAACTTCAATAAGTGAATGGAACAATAAGCAACATGTTAAAGCAGGGGTTTTCCAACCTTGTTTTGGGAGGAACCTATGTGAAATTCTGAGAAACCCCAACCCTCTCTAATAACGTGATCAGAGCATTTATAGGAACCCCAACCCTCTCTCATAAATGGGATCAGACATTGTAAGGAACCTGACCTCTCTAATAATGTGATCAGATGCATTGTAAGGAACCCAACCCCTTAATAGCGCGTCGAGATAGATGCATTGTAAGGGTCCCCAACCTCTCTAATAGCGCGTCTGGGATCAGATGCATTGTAAGGGTCCCCCCCCTCTCTAATTGCGCGTCGGGATGAGATGCATTGTAAGGATCCCAACCTCTCTAATAGCGCGTCTGGGATCAGATGCATGTCTGGATCCCCAACCTATCTAATAGCGCGTTGAGATCAGATGCATGTTAGGAACCCCAACCCTCTCTAAAGCTCGTAGAGATCAGACTACATTGTAAGGATCCCCAACCCTCTAATAGTGCGTATGATGGGATCAGATGCATTTGTAGGAACCCCAACCCTCTCTAATAGTGGTCTGGGATCAGATGCATTGTAAGGAAACCAACCCTCTCTAATAGCGCGTCTGAGATCAGATGTAGTGTAAATTCTTCTGTATTTGGTACAATTTTTCAAATGACCGACAAATTGCAGGGAACCCTTTTGGGATGCCCGCGGAACACCCAGTGAAAAAACACTGATGTAAGAGGACCCAAAAGCAAAAATCTACTCCCAAGTACCTTATGCACTGAAAACCAGATTAAAGGATTGCTGTATCCATCAAGTATTTGTTATGTTGTGGGTCATATGTACAAGCCTGTTTACTTCCCAAGTAGTGCTTTGCATACAGATGTAGCCAGGTACTGTCCCTGTGCCCCGGAGAACGTAAAAGCGCGGCTTTCCTGTATCGCCTTCTGTGTGAATTCCTGCTGCCAGGGGATGCCGCGGTCTATTTCCGCGGCTTTCTCCACAGCAGGGACAGACAGGGGCTACATCTGTAAATAGGGGCTTATCCTTTATAGGCCAATGTGGTTACCGGGACGTTTTTTTGGACTGCTTCCCCATTGACGTCATTGGGGAATTTGGCCAAAAACGGGCAAATTGGGCCAATTAGAGGAATATAGAATAAGACCCAAAGTGTTGGGAAATTCCTCTCCCTAATCTACTCCATTGACGACAGGAAGGGGGACAGGTGGTATCCGTATTATATTATTATATAATGCGCAAAATATTTCCGGGCGCAGGACAATAGGTTGGAGACGAAAAAACAATAATTTAGACAATATTGTTACAGTAGTTGAGGAGTGCCAAGGAGCTTACACTTAAAGGAAGGCTAAGTGGACACATAAGGTACAGGGGGATAGAAGGGTTGGTGAGGTTTGACAGCTGCTAGAACTAAGGAGTTGGCGTTTGGGAAGTAGTATGGGATTGTGCGGAGTTAGTAGTAGTGCGAGCAGGAGGTTGGTAGAAAGATGGAAAGGATTCAATAGCTCTGAATATAGGACAGGAGTGAGGGTTGACGGTCTAATGGTGTGTAGGGCTCACCCAGTTTAGAACTTGCAATGGAAGAATGTATTGTGACAATGGTTCTCCTCGATTTAGACTCCAAGCTAAATGTGCAATTAATCAAAAGTCAACATTTCAAATCCTTACTAATTATTGAAGGTAAACGCTTACTGTAGAAGGGTCTGTAAGGGTCCGACCACCCCAGGCGCTTAGTAAAGTGACTGCGTTGTACTAACTTCCTGCTGTTGAGAAAGAATGTATTCGGTAAATGAGTTAATGCACTGTTTCAATAAGTAAAAGTGGATTTTTTCTTTTGCTTTTCAAATGTAGAGATATGTGAAAACTCCAATATTATGGCCTGTTACAATGAGCTATTCAGCTAGGTGTTGGGAAGTTCTTGCACAATTTAAAATAAGGTAAGAGATTTCAATGGTTTAGTATCTCATTCTATTATACTTCTTAAGGTCCTGTAACGTTGTATCTAGATTGCCGGCATGTATTAATATCCTGATATTTTAAAGGAGTGCTTAGAATGATCAAAAGCATACATTCTTGTGTTTGCTTCTGCATTGGTTTAGTCGCAATTTGAATCTGCACAAGTTTGGCGATAATGTGAATCGTCTTTCATTGACTTTGGGAACGGTGTGTCTACAAGTGTTTCATCAGAAATAGATATACGCACTCGGTTAAGTGAAAAAGGGGTCTTTAGGATGTTTTATTGAATATACAAAATATCGACAGAGCACGGACGTTTCGGGTGTTAACCTTCCTGGGTGATAAAGGTCCCGCTAAAACCATACTATTTTACAGAGTTGAAACCCTTGGAACGTCCGGAGCTAAATTGCATTACTGTACCTCTGGGGATCCTAGGGTTTCCTAACCAATGTTCTCCCAGGCTTCCTATTGGCTTTGGCACCTGTGCGATTGGTAGCCATTTGATTTCCTAGATGTAGCAGATACACCAGTAACACGGAGCTAAAGTAAAATGGGTTCCAATGCTGTACCAAAAATCAATTAAAAACCGAAGATGCTACTTCAAAGGGGTTGATTTGGATGCCCAGCTTTGTGACAAATTGTTTAAGATTGTGTAAACAAGTGTGTTAGGATTGTGGTTAGAATTGAGGCATATATGTAGGCATACAAAACCAGGACTGAATCATTTACACATGTTGGAGTTGGTGGTAGGTATGCGCGACAGAGCTAAAGAAAATACCTTGGTTGATTAAGATGGTTAGAATGGCACCAACTTTAGGAAAGATAGAGTGGTAAATGGCATCCTTGTATAGAAAGCCTTTACTCGAGTGCAAGGTCTAGGATGATTAGATATTTGGATATAGGCATTGTCTGTGAACTCATTGCTTCAGGAGACTTTGATATTTCAATGTACCCCTTCAATGGTGAGATGCCAGCAATGCAATAAAAATGTTAAATTGTGTTAATTAACTTTAGAGTGGCGGCATTTCCAGGTGATGTGGTTGCTCCTTGAGAGCACTCAGCCATGACATCCCTCTAAATTAGAAAATGAGCCAAGGCAACTGGCGTATGTACATCACAAGGCACTGGCAATGGTACCCAAGGGCCATCGGCGTACTGGTACATCACAAGGGCCACTGGCATACCTGGTACATGACAAGGGCCACTGGCGTACCTGGTACATCACGAGGGCCACTGGTGTACCTGGTACATCACGAGGGCCACTGGCGTACTTGGTACATCACAAGGGCCACTGGCGTACCTGGTACATCACAAGGGCCATGGCTACCTGGTACCATCACAAGGGCCACGGGCTGGTACAATCACAAGGGCCACTGGCGTACCGGTACCTAACAAGGGCCACTGGCCGTACCTGGTACATCACAAGGGCACTGGCGTACTGGTACATCACAAGGGCCACTGGCGTTCCTGGTACATCACAAGGGCCACTGGCGTACCTGGTACATCACAAGGGCCACTGGCGTACCTGGTACATCACAAGGGCCACTGGCGCCAGTCCATGGTAAATCACAAGGCCACTGGGTACCGGTACATCACAGGGCCAGCGTACGGGACATAAGCTGGCCCACTGGCGTACCTGGGACATCCGAGGGCCAACTGGTCGTCCTGGTTACATCACGAGGGCCACTGGCGTACCTGGTAACACGAGGCCACTGGCGACCGGACAGCGGGCCACTGGAGACCTGGTACTCACAAGGCCCATGGGTACCGGTAACATACAAGGCCACTGGAGTACCGGTACATCAATACTGGGCCACTGGCGTACATGGTCATCAAGCAGGGCCACTGGCTTAACTGGGTAATCACAAGGGCCACTGGGTATACCTGGTACATCACAAAACAGGGCCAATGGGTTCCTGGTACATCACAAGGGCCACTGTGGCGTTACTGGTACATCACATGGGCCATGGCTGTACCTGGTACATCACATGGCCATGGGTCCTGGTACATCACATGGGACGGAGTACCTGGTCATCACAGGGGCACATGGCGTACCTGAGTACATCAAAGGGCCACTGGCCTACTCCAAAAGGGCACTGGTACCTAGAATCAACAAGGGCCATGGCCATACCGTACATCCCAGGGACACTGGCGTACCTGGTACATCACAAGGGCCACTGGCATGCCAGATAATAGACATGCATGAGCCAGCTGCCACTATGCTGTGCAGAATACGGTACGCAGGGAAGAAATTCAAGTCAAGGACAGCGGTCCCAGACTTTGCAGAGTTCATTTGTAACATCTGTCGTTATAATACAAGAAATGACTGTTCTTGGATACGTGGAGTTGACCGTGAGCCGTGCAGGACCCAGAGATGCAGTGTAACCATTACCCATATGGAATGTTACATTCAAAGGCTACGTTTTGATTGATTAAAATATTGACCTTTACTTTAACGCATGCACTGTTTTGCAATTTGTTAGCAATGAAGGGATTATCGGTCAGTGAAGACCAATACCCCAAATGCCAATTTACACGGTTACATAGTGTACATAGATTGTAAGATCATCTGGGCAGGGATTGTGTCTGTAACAATCCTATGTACAATGCTACACTACATTGTAATTGTGAAGCACTTTGCGTCCAGCGCTGTCACCTTCTATTGAAGGCTAACCCGGAAACTTTTTGCAATTACATTTTTTTTTACATTAATTTATTTTATTTATATATTTACTTCTTTTATCTTCACTGGCGGCGGCGGCAGCGGCGGAAGCATCTCCTCCTGCAAGGTCCCGTCAACATTGGCTCTGCGACGTCAAATGGTGCCACGTGGCCTCAACAATTGAAAGTCGTGTGACATCGCGGCGCCACGTGACGTCAAGTCGCCTTGACAACGGGACGCCCTGCGGTATCGTGTATGCCGACGGGACGCCTCGGTGTCACCGCATCATGCGACGTCCCGTTGTCATGGCAACGGGACGCCGCATGTCGCTGCGATGGCGCGCAGCGTCCCCTTGTCACGGCAACGCGACACCATTTAACGTTCGCAAAGTCATGTTGACCGGACCCTGCAGGGGGAGATGCCATGGGTAAACCCCCTGCCCGGAGAGACACGGCCGAAACCCATAGTCTCCGGGTCAAACCCGCAATTGTGGCAACCCTGTTTGAGTCCCATTGGTATAAAAGCACCATATGAAATAAAGTTATTATTATTACAATTCGGGTGTTTCTTTCCATTTCTGGCGTTGTGACTCTGCTCTCCAGTGTACTGTGTGATGGAAGTTCAGTATCTTAATTTGAATTGGAGAAGCTTGACTCCAAAATAAAGTTTGTATGGTGTCACTGTTTAATATTCATCCCCATTTATGTTACGATTGGCAGTCACAGGTTTAATAGGTTAAAACAAAATTATCTTTTAAAAGGGACATTTAAAGCAGCAGTTCAAGCAATATCCTACATGTGTGTTTTATAATAAATCAGTTCTGTACTATGAGAAAATACTTGTAGCATTTAAAAAATATATATATATATTTTAAAGATATTTTTAATGTTTCTAATGTAGGAAGCATTTCCAAAGTGACAGCCCCCATTCTCCTTCTGGCTCTTGAGCCCCGCCCTCTCTCTATCAGTGAACCAATTGTATCTTGTAACTGCCCAGTCAATCATATTCTAGGAACTACATTGCCCACAATGCTGTGCAAGAACTGAATTAAATAGCCCCGAGCAAGCGATTGATTATAGGAGAACAGATAGATCTGCAGCTTAGCTAATCACTTGTCAGTGTGCAGATTGTATTGATGCACATATTGTTTGAATGGGGAAAAATATATTTATATATTTAAAAAAACGGCAGCTTGAACTGCAGCTTTAAGTATTTTTAAACAAAATTGAAAAATAAGGTTGTTTTTTTTTAACCTGTTATTCAAATCACTGCCCTTACTTCAATTATGCGTAATACTGCATCCGGCATGACAGCCTTCAGTTACAGTACTGTCTCCTGTATGCAGCATTGTACATGCGCTGCTCTCATGCCTCTTCCTTTATGAAGCTATTTAAAGCATTGCTTTATATCACATGATGTTACATTGATGCATGATCGATGGGTGACGCCCTCAACCCCCTTCGCCTCCAGTCGAGGGTCCTTCGAGTGGCGAAGGGGTTAATAGAAAGTTGCTGTGCCCTCGTTCTGATGTTATCTGCAACCTCTTGCTGGGGTCTGCTTATTATTCCAGTAAAAGCATTTTATTTTTTTTACACCTATTTATTAACTTGTCAGGGAACATTGAATGCACGTCTTAGGCTTTGATCTTCTGCTTTTGCCATCATGAACATGCCAGAATCTCCCCTGTGTCTCCCCACTCGACAGGCCCGCCAGAACTACCCCCCCCTCCCCGCCCCCACGCTGTCAACAAGCTACTAGCACTTGTCAGGCCGTCAGCAACCTCCTGCCACCCTTTACAAAAACCCAGAGCCCAGATCCATACTCCAGTCCCGGGCCCCTGGGAAAGCTGTCGGTGAACCTTGCCGTCACCATCTGATTTCAATGCGCTGGTTCTCAACTCCAGCCCTCAAGGGCCACCAAACAGATCCTGTTTTCCAGATATCCTTGCTTCAGCACAGGTGGCTGAATCGGAGACTCGGTCGAAGGCAGAGCCTCCGATTGAGCATCCTATGCTGAAGCAGGGACTGATTGAGCCACCTGTGCTGAAGCTGGGACTGATTGAACCACCAGTAAGTCAGGTTGTCAGGATATCCCTGCTTCAGCACAGGTGGCTCAGTCGAAGACTGTTTGAGCCACTTGTGCTGAAGCAGCGATATCCCGAAAACCTTACCTGTTGGTGGCCCTTAGGGACTGGAGTTAGCCAGCCCGTGCTGTGTGAGATGTGGATACACCATTGAGCTTTTTATTTATTTATTTATTATTCTGTCTTGAAACCTTCCAAATATTAAGTGCTAAACCGTGTAGAATGTGCAGTAATGAACAAAGGCATTTCACTGCATTATTTATTTCCCACAGCAGAGAGTGGAAGTCATGCAGTTTTGAGTATTTTTTCCTAAAAGCAAGCAAGTCATAAAACATGAAAAGCAACTTATATCTGGGCCACTTAGCATAGCAAGATAAATCTGCAGTGTAAATAATGCAAGGCTATTTCAATCTCTTTAAAGTGCTGATTTTCTCCCATTACTAATGATTCTAATTGTTCGCGACTTGTCTTTTAGTGATCGAGCACCTCGTAATTAGATATGCAGACTAAGGGGCTGATTTTACGTGCCGAAAATGGCCGAATCGGTCCGTAAGTACTTTAAATTCATTGTGATTGACTTTATTACAAAAGACCTTTACAGGCAATAAGAAAAGCAAACCTCCTCTTCATTCTCTGTGCAGGGCTGTGCTGGTCTACCATCACTTGAAGGGTTAAATTAAACCCTGAGACCTGTCTTGCATCATTCATATCTGTGTTAGACCCCTCCCTCCCCCTAGATTAGCGCACATCTGGATGGAAAGATTACAACCACAGGATTCTGGGAAATTAGGGCATCTATATAAACGGCGAAACGTTTGCAATTGAGCCAATGGAAAAACACGAAAACGTTCTTTTTCCCTAAATTATCTTTTGAATGAGGTTTGGATGTGCACTGTGTTCAGGGAAAAAAAGGGACCCCTTTCGTTTTTCATCATATCTTATATATTTCTTGCTCATTCCCCATGAAAATGGGCACATTTGTAAATCTGTTCTGTAGATTAACATGATATAAGAAGCACAATGTAGACAATGAACTGATGTTCACTAGATTGATGTCACTGTATTATGTTAACAAGCACCAGATACACTACGGGAGGTTCATGCTCATTAAACGAGAAATAGGAGTTTTTCCTTCGTAGCTCGTAAATGTGTTAAACTGCTCTAAGCTAATGTGAAACCCTAAAATTACTATAAAGTGTGTGTTCAAAGTGTCCTTCTGCGGAAACGCGCGCATGGATACAAGAACGCCGCTGTCTGATTGCATCATCGATAACGCACTGATCCAGCGGCTCCCGCTCCTGAATGATACTGTACGTTGTTTTACGAATTTGTTTTTCAGTTCTCCTAGCGACCGTCCTTTACCAAGAAACATGTTATGTCAACGTTGTGGACCATAATTCTTGCTCTGTCTCAAGCACTTTAAAACGGGCTTATCTTCTTCGCATATCCCGGAATTTCAGCGCCTAACTGTGAGAATGACTGTAGTTCAGGATTGGGCCAACGCCAATCCTCAGGGGCCACCAACAGGTCAGGATTTGTGGATATCCCTGCTTCAGCACAGGTGGCTCCATCATGTGTTGAAGCTGGGACTGATTGAGCCACAGGTTCAGAAGCTGGGATTGATTGATCCACCTGTGCTGAAGCAGGGATATCCTTAAAACCTGACGTATTGTTGGCCCTAGAGTTGCTCACCCCTGCACTAAGGTATAGCTCTGTATCCGTTCACCTTTTTATTTGATTTATTCTTCTCTTTAAGGGCTTGTAATTCGCTATTTACTACATTAGAGAGAAGTCAAGAAGCCATTGAAATTACGAGCGAGGATCACCTAATAGAGGTATGTTAGAGACGGTTGGCATTGGTGAACCTATATTCTGAGCTGGACTGATTGCCCCAAATAATTCACTTGGCAAGAGGCACCACACTCGGCAAGGAAATAAGCACAACGTGATGGGGTTCTGTTGAGTTGAAGCCTTTTATTAATAAAACATGATTTTAGAATTGCAGCAGGAAATTATGTTTTAATACTCAACTGCATTCCTCAAGCCCACCCAGCAGGTCAGGTTTTAAGGATATTCCTGCTTCAGCACAGGTGGCTGTCGAAGACTGAGCCACTGATTGAGTCACCTGTGCTGAAGCAGGGACTGATTGATCCACCGGTGCTGAAGCTGGGACTGATTGAGCCACCTGTGCTGAAGCAGGGACTGATTGATCCACCGGTGCTGAAGCTGGGACTGATTGAGCCACCTGTGCTGAAGCTGGGATTGCCTGAAAACCTGCCCTGTTGGGGAGGTCTTGGGGGCTGGCGTTGAGCACCCCACACCTACTGAACATCTTTTTGACCGGGCGCTTTTCTCCTCGCAGTATGTGAATCCTGCTTTTGAAAGCACGATGGGCTACCAGAAGGATGAACTCGTTGGAAAAGAATTAACTGAAGTGCCTGTTAATGAAAAAAAATCCGATTTCCTAGATACGCTCAACTCGTGCATAAAAACGGGAAAGGTAAGAAAAACAGGTACACCCTTACTGATCAAGAATGCCATAAATCAGGGGGGTTTTAACCAGGGGCGATTTCACCCCCCCGGGGGTGGTACAAAGCTGGGCGTTATTAGTAACATGCTATTACTTTTATTCTGTTAAAATAACACGTGGTTGACACCTCGTGGGAAAGCGTCTTTATCCCCCACCACATACATGCATGGTTGCTAGGGATCCACACATTATTTTCCATCTCTGTTCGTTACACGTACTTACTAAGAAGAGAGGGCCCTATACAAAACATTTCAGTGGGGCTACTGGCGAGGTTGCACTCCGTCGTTCATATGAAGTCAAAATATTGAAATGGTACCAGTACGTCATATATAAAATGATTGGTATGGGGTGATTGGGGGCCTTGTTGCTCCCTTAAGGGTAATTAAGGTACAAAAGGTTAAGAACCCCTGCTATAAATGCTACGAGCAATAACATATAAAGTATAGGTGACGCAGGATGAATGGAGGGGTACATGAAACATGAGTCATTCATTGTTATGTAATTTGAGTTTTTAAACTTCATTTTAGGATAAATGCACTACACTTGGAAAAAGTGGAAACGAAAATGATTTTCACATTAACCGTATATTTTAATGCGCTGTTCAGTTACATTTTGTTCTTGCCACCCACATACTGTAGACCCACGAATAATCATTTTATACCAGACAGTAATTAAGACATTTGGAATGTACAGGTTTTAGCTCGTTTATTAGGAGCTTATATGTTGTGAAATATAAATTAAAGGGACAATCCCTGCTACTGTGTTTCATTTATACCCTCATTTTTTTACAGGGTGGGAAGCGGAGCAGGAACTGAACCGCTCTACTCTTAGCTCTAGGGACCCACTGGTTTCCAAGATGCTTACTGGGGAAGTTACAGGGTTTAAATCTCCCCTAAGGGGAAACAAAATGGACGCCATTTTTTGGGGAAGCCACAACATCATTGGTCAGAGCTTCCTATTGGGCCGTGACTTTGCTGGGAAGTATCTCTGAAACTGGAACTGTGGTCTCTGTAACTGAAAATAGCTCTCCCCGCCTTGTAAAAAATAAATAATAGGGGTTAGTAAGAGGGGATTGCTGATTTAAATGTTGTGTTTCCACCTCTGCTAAGTGGAAATCTTAACTCAATGGTATCGGGCTGGATTTTGCTGTCTAATGCTGGAGGTTCATGGAACCTGTTGAATGTTCTGGTTCCAGAGCACCTTTCATATTGTCCCATGTCAAAGTTGTATAACAGAAGAAAGAATTAGGGGCACTCACTGGATTTATGTTACTGCCGCAGGCACACCGGGGAGCCCTATAATACCGGACACATCCTCCTAACACAAGAAGGAGCCGGCACTCCAGAGGTCTTCATACAAGAAAATAATTTTAATCTCAGTGTTCCTCATCCCCTCAGCGTCTCCCGAGAACGTTTCGGTCAAACTCACTGAGCTGCGTCAAGATGTGTTTGATCGAAACGTTGGTCTGTGTGGATTAAAATTCTCTTTTTTCTATGAAGATCTCGGGAGTGGACGGTCCCTCCTTGTTTTAGGAGGATGTGTCCTAACGTTATATAACAGACATGCTTTTAGATCATTCACAACGTTCTTATGTGTTTACAATAATATGGTATTAATGCTAATAACCTTTACAATATTTGTTTGTTTTTTATGTAAAAGAATAGTAAAAACAGCTGATAATTTTTAAATTCTCATCCCAATTCCACCTTTTAAGCGTCTTCCGAATAATTGCAAACTCTGAGAGGCTTATTCAATAATGTCCAAGGCGGACAATTTCCAGCGATCGTCCGCTTTGTGGCTTATTGACTGACGCACTAATGTGGGGGGATGGATTTACCAAAATATTGGTTCAATACAGAATCCAAGAGGATCACAGATCCTTCCAGGATGAGAGCATACTTACTAATTAGCATTCATCTCCTTGCATTGTGCAATTAGTAATAAATTGTATATTCAATAATTCAAATATGCTGTAGAATCTTCCCTCAGCTGTAAAACAAGGGTGGGCAACTCCAGTCCTCAAGGGCCACCAACAGGTCAGGTTTTCAGGATATCCCTGCTTCAGCACAGGGGCTCAATCAGTGGCTCAGTCTTTGACTGAGCCACTGATTGAGACCCCGGTGCTGAAGCTGGGATTGATTGAGCTACCTGTGCTGAAGCAGGGATATCCTGAAAACCTGACCTGTTGGTGGCCCTTGAGGACTGGAGTTGCCCACCCCTGCTGCAGAATATTTGAGTACAAATTCATTTGAATGGAGCACAAACACTTCTCCTTCACTTGGAAGGGGCTCAGCAGCTTAATAAATAAGGATCTTCGAATCAATTTGGAATGTATTACTTTATATCACGAGAAAAAAAATGTTTTTGCCCGTTGTTGAAAATTAACTGTATGTATTAATTCACACAGGAATGGGAAGGTATTTATTATGCCAAAAATAAAAACGGTGATAATATACAGCAAAATGTGAAGATAATTCCTGTTTTTGGACATAGGGGGTAAGTAAAACCAACTAATAAGGGAAGGAGGGGATACGGCAGGGGGTCATGATGTGTAGCGGGTCTGCTTGGTAACTGTGGGGATGGGAGAAGAGCTACACAAGGTTGTGGGTCTGGCTGGATTGCACACCTGGGATCTTGCATCCTTTGGTTTTTGGCTCTACATTAATGAGGTCTTAGTACGTGGCCGCTGACTCCGTACTGGAAGTCATGGAGAGTGCATGCACCTTAAATAACCGATGTATTGTTCCCACTGTGCAAAATGACACTGTGTTGACATTGATGATGACATCTGTCAGTGTTGTGTTGTACGTATATGTACTTATATCTTTATTTATATAGCACCATTAATGTACATGGCGCTTCACAACGGCAATACACGTGACATAATCGTATAAATAACAAATAATACAAATAACACATAATGGAAAGACGTGCTTCAGCCATAAAAGTGACATTTGGGAAAAGGAGTCCCTGCCCCGAAGAGCTTACAATCTAATTCTTCTCATACGGTTAACCCAGGGATGCCAAATGCGTCCCTAAAGGGCCACCAACAGGACAGGTATTACGGCTATCCCTGCTTCGGCTCAGGTGGTGGCCCTTGAGGGCCGAGTTTGACACCGTCGCGTTAACTCCGTCGCTGGCAACAGCAGGGGTTAGGTGATCGGCTGTGCGTTCAGCGACCACAGCCCACCTGGTGGATGTTTCCTGGTGGTGCCTTCCGTTTCAAAGCTGAGCTCGATGTATGAGTCCTCTGCAGCAAATGAAGTATATATATACATCTCTATTGCACAAGACCTGAGACACGCACGTGTGACATTCACGCCGGTGACTCACCGTGCAGCGTAGAATAAATATTTCATACATTTTCTAGGAATTCCTACAGGAATAGCACGCAAAGTGTTGCAGCTTTCAATCTGAGGACATTATTTTCTTGATCCCCTGGTAAATACTAGAAATAGTGCCAGGAGTCTGTGTGTGGTTCCCATAGCTTTATACCCAACTTGAAAAACTCAATTCTGTGCAGAATTAACTGTGACCATTATTCCAGCTAATAATGATAGATTGTCCCACTAATTGGGTAATTGCATTTCTCCTTTTTTTTTTTTTTTCCTGGTTTCCATTTTGATTTGTGAATATTATTATTGTTTTTATTTATGATCACAATAATCATCATTCTTTTCAATATTATTAAACGGGTGTATTGTTATATTCCCAATTTTTCCGATGCTTAAAATCTTTGGGGCATGTTTCTACTTTTTATGTTCGCTCAAATTGACACATTTATGTCAGTGAGTTATTGCTATAGAGCAGCAGTGGCCAACCCCAGTCCTCAAGGGCCACCAACAGGCCAGGTTTTAAGGATATCCCTGCTTCAGCACAGCTGGCACAGTCTTGGACTGAGCCACTGATTCAGCCACCCGTGCTGAAGCAGAGATATCGTTAAAATCTGACCTGTTGGTGGCCCTTGAGGACTGGAGTTGGCCACCCCTGCTATACGTAGATATTATTACAAAAGCGACGTTTGAAGATGTTCTAACTATTTTTTTATTGTTTTATGTCACTATGTGAATTTAAAACAAAACCCATTTATTTTACAGGAAGATCCGACACTATGTGTCAATTTGCCGACCATGTAATGACAATAATAAGGTATGTAGGCTTCACACTGGAAGACAGGAGTGGCCAACTCCAGTCCTCGAGGGCCACCAACAGGTCAGGTTTTCAGGATATCCCTGCTTCAGCGCAGGTGGCTCAATCAGTCCCAGCTTCAGCACTGGTGGCTCAATCAGTCCCAGCTTCAGCACAGGTGGCTCAATCAGTGTCTCAGCGACTGAGCCACCTGTGCTGAAGCAGGGCTATCCTGAAAACCTGACCTGCTGGTGGCCCTTGAGGTCTGGAGTTGCCCCCCCCCCCCCCCCCCTGGGGTAAGAAAGATGGATCTGCGTTCTTGGCCACGGGGAACTGACGGTCGTTTTTTTTACTTTCAGGCAGAAAAACAACGGGAGCGTGTTCAGGCCGAATGTCAAACAGGTTTGTCCTTGTGCTATTGGGATTCAAATGAATACAAACGTATCTTTTTGGGCGGAAAACAGAATTGTTCTGATAGAAGGCGATGCTCAGAAGAAGTGCTTTTGTAGGCACCTTCAGCATTTCAGACGTTAACGCAGGAGGGGGGCAACTGCAGTCCTCAAGGGCCACCCACAGGTCAGGTTTTCAGGATATCCCTGCTTCAGCACAGGGGGCTACGACTGAGCCACTGATTGAGCCACCTGTGCTGAAGCAGGGATTTCCTGAAAACCTGACCTGTTGGTAGCCCTTGAGTACTGGAGTTGCCCAGCCCAGCGTTTAAACATCCGATTCTTTAGCCGCTCTTTATAAAGTGGAGAGATTAAAAAATGTAGCCACGCCTGTCAATTCTTATTGAGAATTACAAGTGGAGATCTGGTTTGCTCATGGTGAGGATACATAGATACAGATAGGGATACATAAACAAGATATTCTGACCACTTGCTGGGCTGTGGCTATACTGCAATATTTAACCCTTTTTGTTTCTATGGGGGTCTGCAGCACCTTGACCGCTCTGACAGGGAAAGGGTTAAGCCATTCTGTTATGGAAATGCGGGGACAAAATGCAGAGGCACTTAGGGTTTTAAATGACGCGGGACATATCAGATCCCTGACGTGGGACATATCAAATCCCTGACGTGGGACATATCAGGTCCCTGACGTGGGACATATCAGGT
>CM071583.1:11077327-11275584 GCA_036426205.1 Ascaphus truei
ACACACACGTACACACACGTACACACACGTACACACACGTACACACACGTACACACACGTACACACACGTACACACACGTACACACACGTACACACACACACGTACACACGTACACACAAGTTCCTTATTGAACACAGTCTTGAGAAAGTTATGCGACCAAAAAATGCGCTTTTTCTGTCGGTATTCATCTGCTAAGATGAACAAAAAACCACTTTATTAACATCTACCTGAGCTTTGCAATTAACATCTTGTCTAATACTTTCGATGCTTGTTGAATATATCATTGTTTATGAGCTTTTTACATTTTATGTTAAAAACAAAAATGCTGCATCTAATTCCATAAAATGCACAATAAATAATGTATTTTTGTAGCAGCTGGTTTAACGGTGTTAAATGAGGTCAGGATGTTGCAGAGGTATGCGATGCAGTTAGATGGGGAATATTTCTTACACGTACACTGATGGCCATATTTCAATTCACTGTGATGGCCATGTTTTATGCAAAGCTATTTTACGTAATTGCATCTCTGAAACGGGAAACTATTCTAGTGTGTGATTTGGGATGAAGGATGAAAAATGTAATCTCATTGTCTAATGGTGTACACACAAACATATCACTTGTGAGCACATTTACATGTCTGACAGGTCTGCAACCCGGCATCTCACCATTATCTCTTAAGGCCCCAGTCACTGCGTGCACGCGCGCGTCGGAGCGCCTAGTGGCGCATGCACCAGTTTTAGCCGCGATCTGTGGTCTAGGGGTCGCTATGGGACGCGCATCTTGGCAAGTCAGTAAAGAGCAGGGGAGTAAAGACGAGATCTAAGCTACGGGGAGGCGTGGCGGGGGCATTGCCATGACGTCACGCGGCTGGTTCGCCCTCATTGGTTGAACTGCCGCTGTGACGTGGCCACCGCGCCAAAAGACAAAAAGCTTGTCTTTCGGGAAAGGTGGTTGCATCGCGGTTTCTGCAGGTGCGGCAGAGGGTCCATAGAGGGCCGTATCTTGTTTGCGCCATAGTGCGCGTCGCCGCGAGCAGTGGGGACGAGGCCTTAGCATACAATTCTTCCACTGCAGCCAGGGATTCTGGGAAGTGATATGCAAATGAGCACAGTGTCACCTATTTTGCTTCCTGTACATTTGAACATAATGGTAAAACCTTTGCCTAGAGTAATTGTTTGAAAAGCCAAACCCGATTTATTATTTGATTAGCGAACACACCTTACATTGTATTTGTCACGTTTTGAACGTATGCCTGACTTGGCCACAGGGTTGCCACCTCTCCTGGTCTGACCTGGAGACTCTGGGTTTCGGGTACTTGGCTACGGGTTTAGCCGGTAAATCTCCGGGTGGCGGCGGAGTGTGGCGTGCTGCGGCGGCTTCTCCGGTATTCTTCTGAAATTCCCCCTCCCACTGCAGTGAACATGGCTGGCGGCGTCATACGCTGTGCAGTCACGGTCACTGCAGTTGAAGAGGGAGTTGCAGCAGGATGTCGGGAGACGCCAAATAGTACGGGAATTTTTTTTTAACATTTTTTTTTTCATATTTTCCGGGTTGGCCGTCAGTTCAAGGTGGCAACCCTGCTTGGTCATGTATTTAATTTTGGTTCTTAAAGTACTGCTGTTTAAGGCAGAAATTAATTTGTGAAGTAAGAATGATCAAAGTATTTGTTAAAAAATTTTTTTTTAAAGATATTCTTATAAATAAATGTGATGGCACAATACACTTTGTTTTATACTGATTCTTGTGATATATAATTTATTTTATATATATATATATATATATATATATTTATTTTTAAATGAAATGTGCTGGTGGTTGCAGTTGACTGGGAAACATTAGCCTGATCTTGCTCTAAACAAGCACATGTTCTCATAATGCTATAGAGGAATGATATTTTCCCCCCCTGATTAATGTGCAGCTGGCTAGCCTTTCATCTCATTGTAAAAAGCATCATATCGAGTATTATGTTGGTAGCCATAACCATTCCCACATCTGGAAAAAGACTAAGCTGGCTTGGTGGTTTAACATGTAACAGGGCAGGAGGCCTAGGAAATAGGCTGCTAGAACCCGGAGTCTAAATAGGGATTTATTTCGGAGCTGGTGATGGCTACATATTTGTAACCTCTGAGTTTGCCATATGGTTTCCCGACGGAAATGGTGAAAGACCTACCTTTCCTTAAGGAACTTTATCTGTTACGCTACTGAAAAAGGTCTGTAGCGGTGCAATCCCACATAGTCTGGTTGTTGGATTTGTTAGGGCTTTCTGAATGGGGAAGTGTTTGTCAATCAAGTATTTTCTTCCCTTTATCCCACCCACCCGGTCCTTATCGAAGACCTAATAAAGATAAGGGGAGGTGGGGAGGGGTGGCTGCACAAGCGCTGGCCGAGCGCGCAGTGACATCACACAGATGTGAGCAGCCAGAGGGAATCAAACCTCTTCCCTAATCTAACTTCAAAGTATAAATTAAAAATTCTTACATCTGTGAGATTTGTGTAAGAAATGTATCAATTACCCAGACGAGACCCCTTCATCATGTCACTGGAATTAGTTCACTTTGGTCCTAGAAGTTTGCCCCTTTAAACTCTGAACAGGTTCATTTGTTTTGTATTGTTAATCCAACATCTTTAAAATGATTTCTTATAATATAAGTAAAAGAAGTCTCTTGTATTATACATGGCATAATAAATAGCCAGATCATTGCAGCCTTTGATTTCATTTTTTTTTTTTTTTTGCTACTACATACAGTATTCCTCTGTCTGTACTGGTCAGTTTTTCGATGTTAGAAAGCAACGGCCGACAAAGTCCTAGGACACCAGGAGACGTCCGCTTCTGATTTGCTGAAAAGTGGTGCGCGCTTTTTCCAGTTAGCTGCTGTTTGAATGAAACTCTTCTGTTGTGGGATGCCAAGATAGTCAATAGTGTTGGTTAGGGAGCTTGGCTGAAATTCTATTTGTTATAATCTGTATTAATATGTTGTTACTTTGTGACTTACAAGTGATCTTTTTATTTCCTGTATACTGTACGGAGGAGGTTTTTTTTGTCACTTGTTTGCCCACCATAACTTTGCAATGTGAAGCTGATGTCGGTTTCAACCACACATTATATAAACCGGTGTAACCAGCCCCACACACGGAGACCCAAAATGTCGAAACCACTGTCTGTGAGCAGGTTTACTGGCTCTGCACTTCTTTAACCCAGGCGGTGCTGAGAAGCTGTGTAATACGGCAGGCATAAATTTATAGGGGTCCCTTGTTAAAATGGACATGAAGCAAAAAGTGACACTGAGCTAATTTACTGTGTATTATGTAGCATCATCATTGTGATTTAGAATATGCATAGCATTGCACATAGGCCTACAATACCAAGTGGGGTGTATGAAGTCTTATGTGATTGGGCCTTTAGGTATACACTGAGCTGATCTGAACAGCCTGGGCACATGCTGTTCTGTTGATCAGGTACTGTAGAGCTGTCAATTCCTCCTGTTGCGGGGGCTTCTGTCCGGCCTCTCGTCTCTCGGCTCTGTGCCCCCTTAAATTGTGATATATATTTTTTGCAACACCTCTGGAGAAGAAGCTCTTACCTTCTAGACACCCATAGCATAGACCAATCTTTTAATGGTGCATATAGTCTGCCCTCACAAAGGTTACCAGGATTAGCCACTTATCAGAGGTGTGTGTGTGTGTGTGTGTGTGTGTGTGTGTGTGTGTGTGTGTGTGTGTGTGTGTGTGTGTGTGTGTGTGTGTGTGTGTTGTTGTTCGTTGTGTGTGTGTGTGTGTGTGTGTGTGTGTGTTGTTTAGAAAGGTTTAATAAAGTCAAATAAATAAAATACATCCATTCATGCCGGGGGGAAAAACACATTTACATACGCAAGTACATATAGATAGACACACACACACACAGTTACCCAGTGACAAACACACAGTACCTTGCAAGACTGTCGCTCACAGCATACACACAAAAAGCGTGTGTCACGTGCACGTGCGTTCGCACAGATGCGCACGCTATATTACGGGCCTTATGCACTTGTATAGCATGATATGTTATGAACCAGGGATATATTGCGAGGAAGTGCGCGGCACCGTCTCTACACAGTGTTAGTCTGTAACGCGGGAGAATCTGTACACCAGCCATTCCCAACGAATGTGGGTTTATTTTGTTTTTTTGGGGGGGGGTTTTAACCAGTGTTTTAAATAAATCTTCTTGCTGACTTATCAGAATATTGCTGTTCGACCGATCCCAGGCTGTATAGTGTCCTGAGCTCGTGGGGGTAACACACTAATAATACGGCCCCAAACTGCAGACAGCATGGTGCGGTATAGCTGTCAATCACTGCTGGAGCTTCCAAAGTCACGCCCCACAATGCCTTGTTGCTGTGGATGCAAAGCATTGTGGGAAGTGATTTTGGAACCTCCTGTTGTTATTGACTCCTACAACACCCAGGCAAAGGTGCAGTTTGGGGTCTTACTACAGTCCCCACACGGGCTCAGGAACCCGATATACTTCCTGGGATCCTCCCTGGGATTGTTTTTGCGAACCCCCTATTTATTGGGAATCACTGCTCTAGACGTCCCTCAGATGTTTCCTTTCAGCAAAGGTTTCGTAAACCGTTCTCAAGTCGAGTACAGCTTGTCTGTGTCACTGTGTCTGGCTCACAACATGAAGCCCCAACAGGTGTGCTATGAAAGGCCTGGGGAGATGAAACGTGTTGAGTCAACTTTAACCCTTTCACTGCCAGAGAGGCCAGCAAATGCTTTGCTGACCCGTGTTGCACTTGAAAGGGTTACACGTTTTATTTCCTTACGAAGACTTAGAAGGGCTGCCCTGGCCTTCCAAACCTGTAGAGCCAGGAGGCAAAGTTTTCCCATGGTTTTTATACCAGCCCTCAGATGTCAGCATATTGTGTCTGAGAATGGCACACACAAGCACCTCTACTGGTATACGTGATACCATGTTTCCTCCACCGAGGAAATGACACAATGTAACACGCACGAGCGAAAGAAACACGTAAGTCGTTGCACGCCATTTACCATGGCGGTTAGTCGTGGTGACTTTCTGTTTCAAAGCAATTTGTCTTTCAACTTCAAAGGATGCCTTCTCCACGGCCATATAAAGGAATGTCTTATCCCTAGATTAGTCATTTTGCCCGCTGCAATTAAGTGATTAAATACTTATTCCATATGGCAATCACGAGTGTCTATTTTAACCACTTTGCTATGGCCAACAACCCTGTGCTTCGAGATGCGCTTATGGCCTCACAATAGGGAGAGGGTTAACTTAAATCCAGTGTCCCCTTTTCTCTCTCTAACCTAATTTGGACTTTCTGTAGGGGGTTACTAATGAGGCAAAATGTGCCAGAGCCCAACTAGACAGCTTTACCGTTTGGTCTTTAGCCGTCTATCATGATCAAAGAACTGTTTTGAGGCGACCGCTATAAAAATGAAGATGTGAACGTTTCAAGTTGGTCGGTGGTGAGAACTGAAAACCGACACAATATGTTACTTTTGGTCATTTAAGCTCTAAAACACAGAATTGATTTTAACTGGAAAGGGCTCTGCATGGCACGGACAATGGGGATCCTTATATATCATTAAAGATCAAATCAGAAAAAAAGGAACAACTTCTTTTCAGTTACAACCAAAAGACATCAACAGCAACTGGAAAAAAATGATCATTTTTCACTGTAATATCAAGCATGTATCACACGTTTTTTATTTATTTATTTTTTTGCTCAGATGTATTATATTTGTATCTGGGTTGTTGGAACAGTGTATGCACAGGACTAAAGAGATGCTGGTAAATCAATGTTTCTTCTAGGGTCCCAGGTTAAAATGGATAAGGTGTGTGATATAGTATGTGCGCGTCAATTATAATTGGCTGCGTTAGTCAGACGTTTATACTTGGGACGCGCGCACGGCTGTGAGCGGTGGCGCTGCAGACCAGGGAAAATACAATAAAATTGTTTTTCGTGCTGCTGCGGCCACGCCGCGAACCAATCGCAGCGCGGCCTAACGCTGTGACGTTAGTCACGCCCCCTAACCGCGCGCGTCACCGCTTGCGCCGTAGAAACTAGACGTGCAACGCCGGGGGCCCGCACGTGCAGCAGCAAGGACTATATAACGAGCCTAAGAAGTAAAAAGTGACACACTGTGTTCATTTGCATGTCATTACCCAGAATCCCTGACTGCAGTGGAAGCACTGTTTGCTAAGCGATAATGGGGAAGGACAGGGTTGCAGAGCTGTCTGAGACATGCAAGAGCATCACAAGTGGAGTTTTTACTTACTATATTGTTATGCAGTGTTGGCAGTATATTTATCCTGTTACAATATGGTTATTGTTATACAGGCATTTGTAGGTAACAGGAATACACAGTCCAGTGGAAACAGAGCATGGACTCCCTGTCCCACGGACTAGTCCGTTGTAATAAAACACCCATCTAGTTAAGCTAATGTTGATACTATGATTGGACAGCAGAATGATGTCACAGGTATTCTAATACAGGGGTGCGCAAAGTTTTGACCCTGCGCCCCCCCTGTCTTCTCACCCCCCCCCCCCCCCCGGCTCTCCCCCCCTTCTGCAAGTCTCTGGTGTCAAATGACGTTGCGGGGTCATCTGATGTCACGTAACCCTCGTGGCATCATTTGATGCCGGTTACCATGGTGATGTGCCGCAGAAGATCAGGTCGCAGAAGCTGCAGAGGCCTCGCGTGGTCCCCCAGAACTTAATTTAAGTGCCTTGGGGGAGAGCGCGGGACCTCTGTAGTTGCCGTGACCCCTCCCCCCACCCCCCCGCCCTGCGAGCCAATAGGAAGCCGTGACGTCATCAGGTTCGGCTTCTTGTTGGCCCACGTGACGCAGGATCTTTAAACTTTGCCAAGATACCAGCACCCCCTTTTTGGAGATCTTTATCTCTGGAAACAGGGGGCTCCCGAAGCTGACCTTAATGGGGTTCGGCTCCAGAGACCCATGGCTTTTACATGGATCAGCTCACATTCTTTGGGCCAGGTTCTCTACACTCTATTAAATCAGGGCAAATGCTGGGACATTACCTATATCGGCAACAGACCTTTCTCCTCTCCAGCAAGGAAAATACCCACCTAGTTTCAGGAATTGGTACCACTATATACAGTGTCAAGAAAACGTTTGAACTGCAATGATAATTACGGAAATTCCATCGTTTTTCCATGATAACCTTCTTGAATCAAAACCAGTCTTTTGTCTTTAATATTCAATATGGGTTATATGAACCAATTCCATGTCTTTTGAAACAAAATGATGTATGAATTAGACAAAAAAAATAGTAATTAAGGGTATGTACAAAAGTAACTGAAATGCTGGTTTTATCAGCTAAATTTAAGGGGATAATTAGAATCTGGTGTTTAAATAATTAGGTAGATCTTCAGGTGAGTGTTTGGGAGGTGCCTCCATATATAAAGATCAGACACTGGGTTTGGTCTTCACCATGCAGGTGTGTGGAAACACGTCATGCCAAGGTGAAAATAAATTGCCGAGGGCATAAGAAAAGCAGTTATTGATGATCAGTCTAGAAACGGTTCCAAAACCATTTCTTAGGATTTGGGGCTTCACCAATCCACTGTAAGACAAATGGAGAACGTTCAAGACCACAGTCACACTGCCCAGGAGTGATCGTCCTACCAAAAAATCTCCAAGAACAAACCGTCAAATCGTCCAGGAAGTCGCAAAGAACCCCAGATTAACCAAGAATCTGCAGGCCACTCTCGTCTTGGCTAATGTGAGTGTTCATGACTCCACTATCAGAAAATCATGAACAAGAATGGTGTTCATGGACGGAAAGCCTGGAGTGAACTATGCTCTAAAAAGAACATTGCTGCCTGTCTGAAGTTTGCCAAAGAGCACATAGATGATCCACAAGACTTCTGGAACAATGTTCTCTGGACAGATGAGTCAAAGGTAGAACTTTTTGGCCTCAATAATAAACGTTCTGTTTGGCAAAAACCAAAACTGCATTCCAGCACAAAAACCTCATCCCAACCGTCAAGCGTGGTGGAAGTGTGATGGTTTAGGGATGCTTTGCTGCCTCAGGACCTGGACGGCTTGCCATCATTGATACAACCATGAATTCTGCATTGTATCGGAAGATTGTAGAGGAGAATGTTAGGCCATGCATCGGTGAGCTGAAGCTGAAACTAAAGTGGGTCATGTTCAAGACGACGATCTTAAATATACAAGCAGATCTACAAAAGAATGGCTGCAGAAGAAGAAATCACGTGTTTTAGAATGGTCTAGTCAAAGTCCAGACCTAAACCCCATTGAAATGTGGCAGGACCTGAAGCGAGCTGTCCATGCAGCGAAGCCTTCAAATGTTACTGAGTTGAAGCAGTTCTGTGAGGAAGAATGGGACACAATTCCTCAAAATCGCTGTGAGATTGACCAGCAGTTACCGGAAACGCTTAGTTGAAGTTATTGCTGCTCAAGGGAGCGTCACCAGCTACTGAATCTAAAGCTTCACAAACTTTTTTCACGTTAATTGTTGAATCGCTCAATCAGTTGAGGATAAATAAATGGTTTCCATGTTTCTTTGTCATTTGTTTGATCAGGTTATCTTTATTTATTATTAGGACTTAGATTAAAATCTAATAACATTTCAGGTTTGAAATATGTGAAAATCCGAAATGGTTCACAAACGGTTTCTCGCCCCTGTAGATGTTTAGAACAGGAAGTAGTGGAATGTGAAGCAGCAAACTGAATACTTGTAACACAGCGCTGATCGTGTTGCATATAATTTTACAGTATAATAAACCAACAATCCATACAGGGATACAGCATCTTTAAAGGGGTATGAGCTCCAGACAGAAGAGCAGACAGTGTGAATGGGATGAATTAATAGATTACCGCTTGTTTTATTGGCCCCATCACTCAAAGGGGTCACTGGTTTTAATTTGACTCAGAAAGTATCAAAGCGATCAGTATCTGGAGGACATTAGGAGACCTCTCTGTAAAAGATCTCAAGCTGATCACTGAATTATATTTAAATGATTTACATCTTCATCGGACTGAAACGAGATGGGCAATAGGTTACAAGTTCCTGGTGTGTCTAGAATTCCATACTGCACTTAACATGCCTGCATCTGTAAAAAGTATGGGGTCCATGTTAAAAGGGATGAGAAGTAAAGGGTGACACACACTGTGCTCATTTGCATGTCATTACCCAGAATACCTGGCTGCAGTGGAAACACAGTTTGCTAAGCGATAATGGGGACAGACAGGGTTGCAGACCTGTGTGAGACACAAATGCACCACAAGGGGTACTTTTATTTGCTGTAAAAAGTACTATCCCCATAACATTTTGGTGGGGGGTGGGGGGAGAGGGAGGTCTCTCTCTCCTTTTCTTTAAACAGCTAGCCTGCCAGGACATTTTTAGATGCTTAATGCCGATTCAAAATGTGATCTGCGTAATAGAAGAAAAAAAAATATCAACAAAAAAAATGTTGTTTTCATCACATGCAAGCAGATTTAAAAAAAAAAATACATAAATATATTTCATTTGAACTCTTAATGCGTTCGGAGAAAAGCAAAAGGCTAATTGATCTTTTAGTTTACAGCAAATGCTTCTCTGCTTCACTAACTGAACATACTGTATATACTGTATGTCAACAAAGCCCTGTGAAGTCACGGTAAGTTACCGCCACGGTAATACTAGTGCTTTTTTTATTTCCGGTGACCCATCATAACACAACGTTACGAGGGCGAATCCCCTTCATCGGGTGTTCAGTGGCACTGAGACGCCTAATTTGCTCCCTAGGTTAGATCCTTCTCTAGTCCTATCTGACTCCAAAAATCTATCCAAGCACTGCTGGGGCTCATCTTCACTGGTATCACAAGCTCGTTCATTCTGACTTCTAACAATGACTGAAGATGGGACGTTCTGCTCAAACCACATCTATGTATATATTATAGGCTAGGCCAGTGGTTCCCATCCTTTTTGGGGTTTAGGGACCCTATGTGAAATTCTGAGGAACCCCAACCCCCTCTAATAGCGCGCATGAGATTAGATGCATCGTAAATTCTTCTGTATTTGGTACAATTTTAAAATGACAGGGCGCCCTTTAGGGATGTCCGCGGAAACCGGTTGAAAAACACAGTGCTAGAACTATATAATGTACTATTACAGCCTACAAATAATCCACTTTAGCATTTGACCAATAGAGCTAGTGGCATTTGGCACACGATAAACCTGTTTCACAAACACAGACCAAACAGAAGTAACAATTCTCAAAAAAGGCATCTAGCCTATCTATTGACCAATGGGAAGTCTTGTAACCCAGTTATCGCCTATCTATCCATCTTTGCAGTGATAATGGTCATGCCTTTCTTCTCAGCTGTTAATATCTGTAACAAGTGTTAAGTACATAAGCCTCTCCATCCATAAGAACGCTCAGGAAGGCGCGGCCCATAGTTATGAAGTGCAAAGCTTTTTCGGGTCTGTTTATTGTGGTCTCTGAGAACCATAAATGTTGTTTGAACTCAAGGACTACTGAGCGGGATGCACCATAAGGGATGTGTTAAAGGGGCAATCCTGTGACATGTTTTTACCCAAATCTGTATTTTTAATTATTATTATTTTAAAGTGAGACTTTGGAGGGGTTTGATTCCCTCTTGCTGTTCCCTTCTGTGTGATGTCACTGTGTGATCAGCGAGCGCTTGTACAGCCAGAGTTCCCCCCCTCCCCTTATCTGTATTAGTTCTCTGATAAGGACAGAGTTGGGGGATAAGGGGAAATAAAACACTTGGTTGACAAATACTTCCCCATTCAGAGGTCCCATAGAAATTCAACTATCTGACTATGTGGGATTCCCCCTTTAATAAATACAAGGAGTGTCAGTTTTGGTGCCTTTTCAAAAAGTATATGGGTGATTTTAGTATAGTTCTGTGTGGATTTGATCATTATTCAGATTGTTAAAAAAAGAAACCAAGGCGAGTTTGACACAATTTAAAGCAGGGGTGGGGAACCTTTTTTCTGCCAAGGGCCATTTTGATATTTATAAAATCATTCGAGGGCCATACAAAATTATCAACTTAAAAATTAGCCTGCTATATTTGGTCAAACATTTAATGAACTCACCACTAATGTGATGGCTGGAACGGCTTCTCTTTGGATGACTGACTGACTCTTGGGTGGTGGGTGACTATGACTGACTGCGGGTTGGTGTCTAACACACACACACACACACACACACACACACACACACACACACACACACACACCAGGGGGAGGGAAATCAGACTCAGACCCACACTCTCACTCTCACACTCTCTCACTCTCAGACACACATACACTCAGACACACGCACACTCAGACACACACACACACACACACACATTCTCAGACAAACACACACACACACATTCTCAGACACACACACACATTCTCAGACACACACACACATTCTCAGATACACACACACACACACACACACACATTCTCAGACACACACACACACATATATATATACACACACACACACACACACATATATATATACATATATATATATACACACACATACAAATACACACATATATGTATATACACACACACACACACACACACAGCAGGGGGAGGGAAATCAGACTCAGACCCACTCTCAGACTCTCACTCTCACACTCTCAGACACACATACACTCAGACACACGCACACTCAGACACACACACGCACACACACACATTCTCAGACAAACAGACACACACACATTCTCAGACACACAGACCGCTCGCTTGCGGAAGCGCAGGTGAGCCCCTACTAAAGCCGCTCTAATTGCGGCTGTAGGGGCTCAGTGCTGAGCGGGAGCGCGCATCAGCACGCTTCAGCAAGCAAGCGCTAAACATGGCCGAGGCCTAAAGCATGCTGTCCCAGAAGGAAGTTCCTCAGCTTGTTTGCCGTCACTCCCTTCCTCTCCCCCTTCCTCTCCTCCCCCCCCCCCTCCCTCCCCCCCCCTCCCCCTCCCTCTCCCCTCCAGCAGCGCCTGCAGTGGTTTGGGCTTCTCGGGTTGAGCTGACAGCCGAGTGCAGAGCCGCACTGCTCACTGTAAACCCCGCACTGGCTGTCCTCTGGTAGTGCGCAGGTCAGCACAGCGCGGGGGATGCTGGGTTGGCGCTTCCCCGCCCTCAGTCCCAAGTTGGGAAGAGGGGGGGAGTGGGCTCACAGGCAGCAGGCCAGACACCCTGCTTGCCCTGCGGGACCTCTGCTCTGCGCATGCTGAATCGCTGCCATTTTTTTTTTTTTTAATATAAAGGGCAGGGCCGCACGGGGGCCGGACCAAATCATTTCGCGGGCCTTATGCGGTCCGCGTGCCGGACGTTCCCCACCCCTGATTTAAAGGATCAGCTTGTGAATGAAATGAAAGGGACATTAAAGCAAAGCCAGGCATTTTTTTTTATAACATATATATATATATTTTTAAATTGTAATTAAAAGTAAATAGAGACATTACGCGGTAATTCTAGCTGAATTAATAGTGTATTGACTTATCAAACTAAATGATCGTTTTTATACGGCGTTCTGCTTGATAACCTGTTTTTATATTTAGAAACGATTAGTCCTGGCAGTGCGTCCCTGGCCTCTCTGACACACAATGCAGTAGGTTATGAAAGCGCAGAAAATTAATTACACCAATAAATGTGAAGGGGCTATTCTTAGGCACACGTTGTGTGTAATATTGGAGACATGGTTAGCCAAAGTTCTGAGGCCGTTTAGAAGCGCCCTAGTATACACCGCATGAGTTCCACTTACAAACGTTGGCTGCGGTTTCTGCTCTGCGTGGTGCTGTTGCTTGCTTTTATAAGCGAGCGCACTGGCGCTCATGCGTGGTGACGTCAACGCTCCCTGCTCGGCCGGGAAGGCGATTCAGGGGGCGCGGCCATGACGTCACGGAGCTGGTTCACCCCCATAGGGCGAACCGCTCACGTGATGCGCTTGCGGACGACACATTCGAATTTGCTTGCTCTGCAAGCAGCTAAGCGCTGAGCAGGCGCTTGCTCACGCTGGCCACACACATTGCCTCAATGTGTCTCATAGCGGCCAGCGTGAACGAGCCCGCCCGCTCAACGCCATCCTGGCCGAGGCCTAACAGGAGTAACGCCTGTCCTCGAGGGCCACCAGGAGGTCCGTTTCAGGGTAGGGGGTTTAGGCACTGATCCTTAGCGGTGAAGTTGCTGGCAGCGGCAGGTTCCAGCAGCAGGGTGAGTCGCGGCGAAATCTTCGGCCGTGTGGTCACGGCGAAACTGCTGCGACGAAATGTCCTAGAGCACAAGGAACAGTGTGCGAGTTTCTTGGCAAGAGTTTGACTATCAACATCAGGGCTCTGCATATATGGCGCTCGGACGGAATTTCGTTGTGAAGGTGTCGGGGACAGGTCTCCTTGAAAAAGTGTGTCCTTTTTATGTTTTGTTCTGTTAACACATATGGAGAGTACAGGACTAGTACAGTGTAACATCACTGCCTCTGCAGCAGGTTCGAGTACCAATGTCCGCTGCTCTGACCTTGAACAAAATAGTTGTATCTCCATGTGCACAAGGCAGTAGAATTAGATTGTAAGAACTTTGGAGCAGGAACTCCTACCTAAAAATCCTATTTACAGGGTCACATACAGAATTGTGTTATTTGAAAAAATATAAGTGAGCTTTAAATAGTCTTTGAAGGCTGATCCTGACCGTTTTTGTAATCATATCCTGATGATTTAGGATGGGTTTCACTGCCCTAAACTTAGCCTCATCTCTCTCTCTTTTTTTTTTTATAGTCTTTTCTAATTGATTTAGCAAGGGAAGTGTGTACATCAAGTTCCTTTTATTTACAAGCCCTCTCAAAGCCATCTCCATCAAGTATTGACCTAATTTTGTCCCATTTCATTTGTAAGCCGCCTATTTATTCTTTCTTCCCAAATGTATAACCTTACATTTATCTGTATTGAACCACATCTGCCATTTACCTGCCCAAGTCCCTCTATTGAGAAAATACATCCTGCTCTGATTTTTTACTACCTTACATAATTTAGTGTCATCAGCAAACATGGAGACTTTGCTGTCTCTGTCAACCTCAAGGTCATTAATAAACAAGTTGAAAAGTAGGGGTCCCAGTACCAATCCTTAAGGTACTCCACTCACAACTTTAGTCCAACCTGAAAATCTTCAATGTACGAGAACTCTCTGTTGTCTAGTCTTTAACCAGTTTTCAATCCAGGTGTGAATACTTTTACCCAGGCCATTTGCTTATATTTTGTACACTAACCTCTTTTGTGTGGCACTGTATCAAAAGCCTTTGGAAAATCTTAGTAGACCACATCAACTGCATTTCCCTTGTCTAAATTCCTACTTGCCTCCTCAAAGAACTATCCTTCACAAATCCATGGTGACTATTACTAATAATGTTATTATCCAGTGGGTATTCCTGAATTGAAGCACTTCATAAACCTTCAAGTAGCTTATTGATGTCAGGCTTACAAGTCTGTAATTCCCCGGTTGTGATATAGCTGCCTTTTTAAATATAGGTACCATATCTTCTTTATGCCAATCGTGTGGTACTGAGCCTGTGGAAATGAAATATAACGGGTTGGCTATTACTGAACTTGGCTCCTTAAGAACCCTTGGGTGCATGCCATCGGGGCCAGGTACTTTTAGATTTGACAACTGATTAAAGAAACACTTGTAAACAGAAGAGCAGACCTGTCCTTCCTTCAGTATTAGGATAATCTTTCTGCGTTCCAAAAAAGTAGATGGAATGTGGCTATATATTTGTCACTGGAACACATGCGGCCCCGTGCTTCTTTTAGTAGAATTAGGCAACACTGCCCAGTGTGCACGAGCAGGAGGAAGCTAACACCATGCTAGTTAAAGCTGCAGTTGTACCTGAACTAGGGGGGGGGTATCAAGGAGCTGGTTTGGAGGCACCCCTATGCCTGGGGCGTCCTATGTGTATGCTCACCGAATTGTTCAGTGCCCGCTCCTGTTGGTAAAAGTCGCGGCTTTCTACCGATGACCACGGTGGTCATATTTGTCGTTTTTTGTAGATACGCCAAAAATCTATTTTTACTGTGAGTGGGGAGAGTCGCTGGATTTTGGGGGAGCCCCCCCCCCCCCCCCCAATTCAGATGGTCTTACTTTTTACATTTTAGGTAGGGTTGCTGCTTTTAACTCGGAGTTCTGCAATGCACTGCAGGCCCCTTCGGTTAGAAGTATGTGTTACAGAAGTGCACGAAAAATACATAGTGTATCTAGAGGTACGGCACATTTCTACCTTTTTCAAAAGCCAAATTTATTTTAGGTTCTCGTTCTCCACGGAGAAAAGAGGGGGAGGGGGGGGGTCTGGTTCCACCCTCTTCCTCTTCTTCCTTTTTTTAAATTTTTTTTATGGTGCCCAACTCCGCCGTGTACCAGTTTGGCCAGTTTCATTTCGCAGACTTGCCGGGATGAATCTCTGCAGAGGAAACTCTGTTGAGTAATTACTAGCTGTAGTTTTGTTTTTTGAATCTACATTATTATTAAATAAGAAATGGATCGGTGAGTGAAGGTGCTGACTCTGTAATCCAGTGTTTTTTCAACGAGGGTTCCTAGGAACCCTCCCCGGGCATCCCTAAAGGGTTCCCTGCAATTTTCTGGTCATTTGTAAATTATTCTGCATTTGATACATTTTTCAATGTATTTGATCTCAGGCACGCTATTAGAGAGAGTTGGGGTTCCTTACAGTGCATATGATCTCAGAATCTGTCTCAGCGTCTCACCTGCTCAAATCCCTCTCCTGGCTTCCTATCAAATCCCGCATCTCGCACTCAATTCTTCTCCTCACTTTTATAGCTTTACACTCTTCTGCTTCTCCTTACATCTCAGCCCTAATATCGCGCTATGCTCCATCCCGACTCTTGCGTTCTGCTCAAGGATGTCTTCTCTCTACCCCCTTTGTATCTAAAGCCCTCTCCCGCCTTAAACCTTTTTCACTGACTGTCCCACACCTCTGGAATGCCCTTCCCCTCAATACCCGACTAGCACCCTCTCTATCCACCTTTAAGACACACTTGCTTAAAGAAGCATATGAGTAGCACTGTGGATAATACTAGACACATGATACATAAAGCTTGGCCCCCTGCAGACGCACTTACCAGAATTCCCTCCTACTGTCTCTGTACGTTCTTCCTACCTACCAATTAGATTGTAAGCTCTTCGGAGCAGGGACTTCTCTTCCGAAATGTTACGTTTATGTCTGAAGCACTTATTCCCATGACCCGTTATTTGTATTATTTGTTATTTATATGATTACAAAGTGTATTACTACTGTGAAGCGCTATGTACATTAATGGCGCTATATAAATAAAGACATACAACACAATACCTTGTATCTACAGGAAAAATTGGCAATCCACACTTCTGCTTGTGTCCCTGTAACAATATTCTGAGGTCATCGGTTGGCCGGGAGTAGCCAACTCAAGTCCTCAAGGTCCACCAAAAGGTCAGGTTTTAAGGATATCCCTGCTTCAGCACAGGTGGCTTAATAATCGGTGGTTCCGTTGTTGTCTGACCTGTTGGTGGTCCTTGAGGACTGGAGTTGGCCACCCCTATAATAGATATTTCCCAATTTAAATGTCCTTTCTCATTGGGAAACGCCACACGCAGTACTCGTCCCGTTCAGTGTTTCTTGGTTAGAAATGCAGGCGGACTTTCAGTTGTGATGAGCATAGGGTTAATAATACAGCGCGACGCACGCACGATTTTCTGGCTAACCATGCTCCACTGCGCCTGATTCTCTTACCCACTAATATTGCATGGAAATTGGGCGGACACGCATGCTAAACTTGCCCTATTTATGCCCCTTGAAGAACAGATGTTGGTAAATCAGAAAAAAATATCTCCATGACCGCGCGCTTCCACTATGTTTTAGGTTGACGTTTCAGTGCCAGGGTTGTGGCGGCACAACTTCTGCGTCACGTGATCGCTCCTGGATACCGTCGTAGTGTTCAGCCCTCCCCAACCCTTCCCCCCCAAAAAACTAGCATTTACCTGCTACGTACAGTCGTAACTGCCCCCATGTCAACAGATCACTGAAAAAGTGAAAGCGGCTGTTCCCGCGGCTTGCTTCTCTCCCCCCTCCTTTTTTATTTTTTAACTTAATGGCAACCTGGAGGGAACCCCAGAGATGGGCCGGGGCCATGGTAAAAAATATAGCCCTGAGCCAGGAAACTTACTTCCTGCATCCGGCATGTGTGGGACTTTGGTAGACGCGTGCGGAAGACTTGTGGGATTGCAGCCGACTGATTTATTTAATTTTTCACGCGGGGGGACAGTCATGTGACCAGCAAAAGCCAATGGCACTCCGTGACGTGGCGCGCTAGCCCCGCCTCCCTTGTGGCTCGATGTATATAGCCCCAAAGTTGATACTTTTCTCTTCAGTCTTATGCTGCGTTGTTTGTCACCATTCGTGATCTGTGTCTTTGTCTTGGTGCTACTTGTGGTTTCCGCTTTGCAGAGTGCTTTGCGGTGTTATGTTTGTGGTATTGCCTGCCCCCCTGGCTTCCATTACCCCATCCCAATAATAAATGATAATAAGCATTTGTTTCTCTTGCGAGATCCTCTTCTGTATTCAATGCTCAAAGCATGATGACCTTGAGGATTGGGTTCCCAAAAACTTCCATTTCAAATCATTAGGACTTGGCATGGTAATAATAATAATTGTTCTTGTATAAGCTGCTAGTTTTACGTAGCGCTTTACAGAGATTTTGCAGACAGTCCCTGCCCCGTGAAGCTTACAATCTATGCGTTTGGTGCCCGAGGCACAGGGAGATAAAGTGACTTCCCAAGGTCACAAGGATCCGACACCGGGAATTGAACCAGGTTCCGCTGCTTCAATCTCAGCGCCAGTCAGTGTCTTTACTCACTGAGCCACTCCTTCGGCCCTGTAACGACAACTATAATGCCTTCTGTCCCCCTGTCCAGAGACCCACGTGCCTCCTGTTACTCTTGATCTGTGGACTCTGTTCACTCACGTGACGGGGAGGCGTGGCCGTGACGTCACTAGGCTGGTTCGCCCTCATTGGTGGAAATGCTCAAGTGATGTAGCCGTTGCGCGAAAAATCCTGCCTCGCGCGTAGCATGGCCGGACTTGTGGACGTACATGAATTTGTTGGTGCCGATCGTGCCGTCGCGTGCACTGTGTCCGCAGCCTAAGTCTTCTGGGCTTCCCAGGTTGGGAAACACTGGCTTAACCCTCTCACTGCTTGGGAGGAGCCAGCATGCGTTTATGACCTAGGGTCGGCCAACTCCAATCCTCGAGGTCTTCCAACGGGTCAGGTTTGCAGGATATCCCTGCTTCAGCGCAGGTGGCGCAATCAGTGGCTCAGTTAACGACTGAGCCACTGATTGAGTAACTTGTGCTGAAGCAGGGATATCCTTAACCTGACCTGTTGGTGGCCCTTGAGGACTGGAGTTGGCCGCCCCTGACCTAGAATATTCTGATCATTTCAGTCAATTTGAAAAACATTGATAAATAACCTGAAACAGTTTTGGGTCCTTTTAAATATACATAATTTAGCGTTGTTGCATATGGAGCAACGTAATTGGGCAAACAGACTGCAGATTGTATAGCGGCAAAAGGAAAAATTGTCATGACCGCTCATTTATATGGAGTATACTTTAAATGAAATAAGTCCTATATTAAGCATTATCAAAAATACACAGTTTACAGAATTCCCCCCCCCCCTTTTTTTTATGGCGTTGTGTTAATTTTATGGGATTTAAATTGCATATCTTCAAGTCATGAAATCACAGTATTATATTATAACACCATATTGTAAGTCACTTTTATGTATTTTTAATATTTCTTTAGAACTTGCGACAAACATTTAATCACAAAATCCTCAACATCAACCAGAGCAGTTTCTGAAAGCTGAAAAATATAATTAAAACTAAAGGTTAGAATCACTGTAGAAAGGTTGCATCAACAGAAATGTAGATTTAAAATCCTTTATTGCACCCTACACTATTGGGATACGATGTAGGGTTTTCCTATGTATAGTGGTGTAGGTTTTGTGAGGACTGCTATGTGCTAGCTGCTCTCACCTCCTTTTTCTCTGCTTAGAGTCCAGCAGTTTGTTCAAATAAACACTCGGTCCATTCAGTCTGGTCGCTGATGATGAGTTGAGGTCATAAGGTTGCTGTCAGTCCTGTTATCGGTGTGGGGGGGGGGGATGGACTTGTTTTCTGCCCATTCTGTCGAGCTGCTAGCCATAAATCATTGCTCACTGAGATTACAGACCTACCAATCTGGGCGCTTACATTGTGCCTTCTCTATTGTCCCGAAGTCGGTGGGGTCACGACTGGTTCAAGACCATATGATGAGCGATTTACGGTGGAGCAGAAGCCATGCAGGGTGCCTGACAAGCTATTTATCCCTTTGGGGCATCTTCTAATGATTTGGAGCTTTTAATAAGCAGCCTTCGCTCGGAGCTCCGAGCAGCTGCAGGCCGCGATGACATTTTAAAGGACCAGAATGGCTTTCTAGGATCAGTGCCAACTACCAAGTGTTGCCACCTTCTGTGAAAGCCCTGCAACCAGTCCTGCTGTCACACCAGCCTTTTATTTCTATGCAAACATTTGGTAGGCTAATTTTGCTCTCTGAATCTGTAATGCGATGATAAAAGTGGCCTTCTCTAAGCAGTTGGAGCCATGCAGAAGCCTCACGGCTCTGTGTGTATTACTGAACACTTGAGGGCAGCATTTCTCATGAGTTCTCTGGAACAAAGAAGGCAAGAGTACAAAAATGGAACAAAGAAACCTAGAACTGGTGCCGATATGCCTTTTTATTTTAGCATTTCATGTCATTTCATATGCATACAGTCTGCCTATAAAATTCTAATTGCTGCAACGTATAATTTTATCAGTCTGCATCTGCATTGCAAATGGGGTTTTTCCTTTAAGGCTGACTGTTTTAAACTTTGTGAGCAAAAGGCAACATTAACTCTGATTTTTTTTTTATATATATATTTTTAACCCTCGCCGTCTGTGATACCGCAGCATGCTGCAAAATGGCTAATTCCAAAATAAATCATTTAAGGGTTTTCCACTGGACAAGAATTTGAAATGAAAAGGGCAGACCTTCCCATTCACAGTTATCTTCTCTTCCCTTCTAGATTGTAAGCTCCTCAGGGCAGGGACCTCCTTCCTGGTGTCTCAGTTTGTCTTTAACATATATGGATTTGTTTTTCATACCATGCTATTGTACTGCCCCGAAGAGCTTACAATCTAAGAGGTTTTATTGGGAAACTTAGAGACAGCAGGTGAGGGAGTAAGTGCTGTATAGTAGATGGCAGTGGTTGGTCACAATGGGTGGTAGGAGTGAGACAATAGCCATGAGTGCAGGCTATTTATTATAAATGCTTAAAAATTATTATAGTTCAATAATTTGCCAGCATCTTTAAAGGTATCCAAATTTCCCTTCTAATACTCTTATGGCCCTTCTGCTCCTCCCTATTTTTCTATGGATCTGGTCACCTTTGGAAAACCAGTTGAAGAGCCCCTGGCCAGACAGAGGTCACCCGCAAAATAACACGAAGTAATGATTTTTGGTTACCAGCAATTTTGACATGTTACATCGAAATGAAAGACTTGGTATCCCTTTGAAAATATGCTGACCTATCCATTGATCTCACCTGCTATCGTTCATCATCACAGATGACAAGTGAAGTGAGTGACTTTGGGCTTATTGGGGTGTTCTTCAGTGTTCTCGTGAGCTAATGACCAAAATGTGGTCATTTATTAATGGAACGAGTGTCGAATACTCTAAATCTCACCTAGATGAAGCATTTTTCATCCTGAGAGAAATGCTGGAACAAGAGGTCATGCCCTGATAATGGAGGGCGGAAGACTCGGTGGAAATGTGACTCATTATTTCTTCTCACAAATGGTAGTGGAGGTATGGCCCATTAAATTGCACCTTCAGAAAGACTGTGTGCCTGCTTCCATTTCTTTCTTTAGTGGAGGTGTGGGACAGACTTCCAGTAAGGATGGGGGAAGGGTTATGCAGTAACAGATCGATACGAAGCCAACTTAAATCTGTAAATAAGCCAGATGTTCGAGTTTGTAGAGCAGGTTGGGATAGAGGTGGACTCAATGGTTCTGGTCTACAATCAATTTCCATGTTTCTCCTACAGCCTTTTACTATAATAGCCACCTGAATATCATAGAGGCACATGGATTCCTCTTTACGTACATGCAAATGGCCCCATATCTACTTTTATCTCCTCTGTTATTTAAAAAAAAAGCACTGAACATGTTCTCATTGCTGTACAAATTGAAATACAGTGTTGGTTAAAAGGAAAAGTGAGCCCAACACACGGGCGAGTTGTGGAGACCCCATATGGGATCAATGTTTGACTGAGCCTATTCTCCATGGAGATCTTACAGTCTGAGTTCCAGGGGCTTCAGCTTGTTGCAAGTTGCTGCTTGTACAGCTTGGCCTATGTAAGGACAGATGTCCTATTTGCATCTCCACAACCAGCATCCTTTGTGTCAGTCGTGTGCGAACCATCGACCAATAAGTGGGCCTCTATCCAACTGAGTAATACTTAATGAGCTCTCTTCAGCCCTGCAAGCAACGTTGTAACAGGGTCATTCAGCAGCAGGTGCATTATTCGATTTAGAACTACCCAGTCACTCCACGACATGGTTCCTTCCCCCCCATAGTTTTTAGAAATGTTGATGATGTTTCCTTTCCAGAGTACTTGAAGTTATGTTGACTCTTAGTGTAGAGGCCCAATGCTGCCACAATATCTGCACATATGTGTATGTATAGTCCCTGGGCCCACGTTGTCCCAGACACGGACATGTTCTGCCTGAGGCCCTTGCTCTCAGCTTGTGATCACCTTTTTGATTCTGGGGCAGAAAGAGCCGATATTGGGATTGGGGCCTGGTTCACCTGCTTTTAACGGCTGCGGCGTGACCACTGGAACTTTCCTCTGTAGCCCTATTGCTGTCAGAGGGGCCTGCATGGCATTAAGTCTGTCTGGCAGTGAATGTGTTAACCCCTTCAGTGCCCGAGGGTCCTGCTGCCTCCGAGAGCACGCACCCTCCGGGACTTTTTGATCAAATGACTTCTCTTTTGCGTCCCAGCTGCTGGACCACAAAGAGTTAGGGGCGCCCTCCTAGCCCCCCCCCCCCTTCGGTATAGGATGTGATCTTGCGTACGCCCCTAAAGAAATTGACTTTTGCCAATCGTGTGCAGTGTGTCACAAGGGCCCCTGGGGTGGCACGTTTCATGATGTACACTGTACGTCATTAGGGCAGTGAGGGGGTTAAGTAGATTTGGCCCCTTACAGAGGCACTTGCCAGAACACCCTCCTTCTGCCTCTGTAAGTTCTTACCACTTGGATTGTAAGCTCTGCGGGGCAGGGACTCCTCTTGTTTTATGTCTGAAGCGCTTATTCCCATTATGTGCTAATATTATGTCCCATGTATTACTGCTGTGACGCGCGGGGTACATGAATGGCGCTATATAAATAAATACATGCATTTGGATTTCCATTGATTAGACCCGTAGGCAGTGGAAATGGGAGACTATTCACTCTCTCTGTCCTAGAGGGGCCTAGAGTTGTAACTCATTGCAAAGTAACGTCTCGGCAAAGAAAGGGTTACAGAAGGGCCTTCATTTAGAAGTTCGGTTCTGGACATCGGATGGGTTTTTACTCACTCCGTAAATATTTCTAATTTCCTTTAATAAGGGGTGCTCGGCTTCAGTCCTCAAGCCCCATACCACCCCCTTTCCCTCCCACCCACAACCTCCCGGTCAGGTCTCAAGGATATCCCAACTTCAGCACAGGTGGCTCAATCAGTACCTGCTTCAGCACTGACTGAGCCTCTAATTGGGCCATCTGTGCGGAAGCTGGGATATCCTGCGAACCTGACCTGTTGGGGGGGCTTGAGGACTGGAGTTGAGCCCCCCTCCCTTAACTGAATGCTTTGGTGCTAAATCTTTTTCACGCTGTTTAGGAAACGGTCTCTTGGCTCCGATGCCTTAGTTGAGGATTCACTTTACATGCCAATAACTATTAATGGCAGAATCATAAACTATGGTTACGTGGGTGTATATCTGGACGTGTCTTAGAGCTGCTGCGTTTGCTGGATTTCATCATTCGGAAATTGGTGCCGTTTAACTTTTTTCTTCTGCCCCGAACGCTCCCTTCCCATCCTGATCACATACTGTATTTCATGCGGAAATGATCTCATGGTTTTCGGTTTTGAAGACGGTGATGGGAGAACATTTTGTCAGAGCGACTTAAAAGATTTGTAACAACCGCTATATAAATGAGTCCAAATCTCTAATGTTGGAATATCTTTTCTCTGTAAAGCATGCCCTAATTCAGGGGTGCTCAACTCCAGTCCTCAAGCCGCCCCCTCTTCCCTCCCCCCCTCCCTCCAACCGATCAGGTTTTCAGGATATCCCAGCTTCAGCACAGGGGCTCAATCAGCCACCTATGCGGAAGCCGGGACTGATTGATCCACCTGTGCTGAAGCAGGGCTATCCTGAACCTGACCTCTTGGGGGGGTAGGGGGGCTTGAGGACTGGAGTTGAGCGTCCCTGATCTAATTAACGAAGTTCGTATGCATTGTGACTGTTTTCTTGTGTTAACTGCCCCCCCCCCCCCCCGTCAAATCACATATTTGTTGCCCTTGAGGGAGCAGCTGTGCTGTTTTTTGTTTAGCTTCGGGGGCCCCTGGTTTCCAAGATGCTTAATGGTTTAGTTGTATTAAAGTTCCAAAAACGGGCAATTCAAATGACTGCCAGGTCTCACTGGCCAATAGGAAGTTCTAGAAGAACCCTGCAGTAATTCTCCTGTCCCGGGTTTTCTTAGTAACGTCTCTCGTTGGTAGGTAAACCCCAAATAAGTGAACAGTCTAAATGTGGCCTACCTTGATTTTTGGGGCTGGAGTAACCGGGTTGGCTTAATCAGTGCTGGATACGTGTCCAAACATGCGTCTAATCTATTTCATGGGGTCAGTTTAGCACGATGACAAATCTGGCTAAATATAATGCAACTTATTTTTGTAAAGCCATTTTCTAAAACGTGTAATTGTATCCTGTACTCAATGTGCCTGTATTTCTGTGGAACTTCTACCCTGTGTGTTTTATCATTGCAACCAATCCGTATATATGTTTTGTTTTTTAAATAGCCAGGATAAGATTCCACCGTTTTCTGTCACATTTTCCTAACGCAAAGTATTTAGTAAGTGTTACCCGACAAAAGATGTCAAAGCAAAATAAACACAAGTCAGGGTCACGTATCGGGAAAAAGATGCCGTTCGTAATTGTTGTGCGTGATGTTGAATGTGTCGTCTGCGTGGGTTTATTATAAGCCAGCGTCACACTTCTGAACAGGAACGTTAAAGTATGCTATAGCATGCACCGGGTTATTGGTGCGGGAGTCTGGAAGTGACCTGTAGACAGAAGTCCCGCTAATGAGTTGGTAAAGTGGCCAGCAGATGTTTCTCTCTCCAGAGGATTGTAACTCGCAGCATTGCATAGATTAGATGGCAAGGAGACCTCATTAAATACTGGATTACAAGTCTTCACTTTTAATCCGATCGACAATTAGTGCTTCTTTCATACTGCATTTCATGTTCGTGCGGGGGATAATTTCCTAGCCTTTTCTCATGATGATGAGCGTGCTGCACTGTAGAGGGGTAGAGGGTACCGCAACATTCATCCCTATAGCCAAGTTCTTCCTCCGTAGCTGAAGTACAGTGACACATACAGAGACATGTGACCGATCTTATTTTTTTTTGTTTGTAACTGGTAGTTCTTCTCAATGCCTCTGACACATTTTAATAACCAGCCAGAGCTTCCAGAGGAATGTTTTCCCCTGTTGATGTTTAGGAATGTGCAGTGGGCATCAAACAGTGGTAATTATTATAGGGCTCCACTTATTGTTTTTAGATACCCCATCTCTAATTAGCAGAAGCTTTAAACAGCTGATGCATGTAGTTAGAGACACTGAGGTCTTTGAAGGGGCAGTTAAGAAGGGCGAGGTGAATTAATGGGAACATAAAATATTAGTTTGTTTTTTTTTACCCTGTGTAATGCTTCTCTGGCACCCAAATAGTTTGGAGAATTTGTACCATCTTCGCCTAATTTTGATGTGATAAAACAATTTGTTTGTATGACTTTGTATCTACAGGAAAAATTGTCAGTCCTCACTTCTGCCTGTGTCCCTGTAACAATATTCTAAGGTAATCATTAGGCAATCGACATTAAAGTGAGGAACAGTAAATTTCTGATAGGATTGAATTTCACGGGAGCCGATTGTACTACGAACGTCCCTAGATTTTCACATAACTCGAAGCTATATTTTGACTTTACTGACATTTTTACCCATCTAAGGAAGCCAACTACATTGAGTTGTTTTATGTATTTTTGCACGTTTCCTTAAACTGCTTCTTTTTATCTGGATAATACCACCACTTTGAAGCGGCAATCCAAGCTGGCCGCATGTTGCTGCTCTGGGTTTTCCCTCTTGTTTCTGTTCCGGAGTTCATGTAATTACCACTTTTCAAAACTCCCGCGTCCTGCTGGCCAATAGGAAGCCGTGACGTCACCCGGTGCGGCTTCCTATTGGCCCACGTGATGCGGGAGCTTGAAACTCGCAGACGTTACCGCCACCCCCTACGGAGGTAAGTATCTCCGGTAGCAGGGTGTTCCCGGAGCTGAGATTAATGGGGGTTAGCTCAGTAGACCCCCTGCTTCAATCCAATGTAAAAAAAAAAATGTTTAAATTAAATTAAAAATGACTCGCTTGGATTAAACCTTCAACCGTTTTGCTGCCAACGAGTGCAGCAATGCATTGCAGCACAATGCCCCTCTGGTAGTGAATTGGTTAACTACCCAGGAACCTATAGGCTGATTTGCTGTCCCTGTTGGTGCCATGTTCGACCTTACTGACTTGCTGCTGTTACTATTGCGTCAAATGTAGGGAATTGTATTCTTCGTGGAATACAAAGTTTTGAATCGGCTCAACCTGGGACCCGTTTTTACTCGCACAGAAGAAGAAGAAAATAATGGCTGGGAAATGAATAAGTGCATCTTTTTATCTTGTGTCAAGTAACACCCCAGCACTTCACATTTCTCTATGTCACCAGTAATTAAAAATACCGCTTGTGAGCACATTCCCATGCCTCAGACCCACCCTGCCTTTCTCTCATCATACAATGCTTCCAGTGCAGCCAGGGATTCTGGGTAATGACGTGCAAATGAGCACTGTCACCTGTATGCTTCTTATCCATTTTAACATGGACCCCTGTAAGCGTATGCCTGCCGCATTTATATAACCACTTGCCGAAATATTTATTTACAGAAATAGATTTAAATTGGAGCAAGGCAGCTTCGTACAATAACACTGATCATTTCCATAACGACTCCAAATCCATCAACTTCATGGCGCGACAAGCTGATTTAGAGTCTTGTAAATATCCCCACACTACAAGTGTACGGCATACGGGACACACAGAATATCAATCACGCGAGTGTCTGTTTAATGCAGGCGCGTTTATCATTACTTTTTAAGCGCATGTTGCAGGACAAGCGTACAAATGCAGCAAAGCATGCCTTGTGCACTCCTGATAGATCTATGAAATGTGACTGGGATAAGTAATGTAAGCACAAGGTTCTGAAGGGCAGAATGGCTTGTGTAGGATGAGGGACAGGGCCGGTCATTGTGTTGCCAACGTTTCCCCCTCCGGCATGTCCTCGTTATCCTGGTCAGCAAGTTTCGACACTGTGCTACAGACGGGTTATCTTCAAGAGCGCACAGAACAGGGAGTGGCCAACTCCAGTCCTCACGGGCCACCAACAGGTCAGGTTTTCAGGATATCTCTGCTTCAGCACAGGTGGCTGTCATTGACTGAACACCTGTGCTGAAGCAGGGATATCCTTAAAACCTGTCCTGTTGGTGGCCCTCGAGGGCTAGAGTTGGCCACTCCCGGGGTTAAAATGACATCTCCCTACACTCCACTTACAATGCTTGACCAAGAATAACCTCTTGTGTGACGTATATGAAAGTATTGTGGCTAAGGAGTTATCCCCATATTAAAACCATCATATAGATAACATTTTTCCTCTGAGATTGACCGACCGCTGAGTATTATTATGCTGAGACATCTTTGCCGTCTGCCAGTGAAGGCGTTCATCACCTGACCTCATGTTTGGTTTTGATTCATACTGTATTTCAATAGTGATATTGCCTCTTCTGCTGATCTTCCATTGTGTTGTCTCCTAATCCTTGAAGATGTGGCTGTTGGCATCTCTTTCATCCACGTGTTTGCCGGGCATCTCTTACATCCACGTGTTTGCCGGGCATCTCTTTCATCCACGTGTTTGCCGGGCATCTCTTTCATCCACGTGTTTGCCGGGCATCACTTTCATCCACGTGTACCTCTCGTAACTGAGGCTGTACGGCAGATGGTTTTCTGGTTTTCTTACCAAAGAATTGGATTGTTGCCCTATACCAAGAGTGGCCAACTCCAGTCTTCAAGGGCCACCAACAGATCAGGTTTTAAGGATATCCCTGCTTCAGCACAGGTGGCTCAATTGCTGATTGAGCCACCTGTGCTGAAACTAGGACTGAGCCACCTGTGCTGAAGCTGGGACTGATTGAGCCACGTGTGCCAAAGCCGGGACTGATTGAGCCACGTGTGCCGTAGCTGGGATATCCCGAATACCTGGCCTGTTGGTGACCCTTGAGGACTGGAGTTGGCCCTGTGCTATACACACACCTGGCTGGAATACTCCAGGTGCAGGGAAGGTTCCTGTGGGTTGTGTATTGAGGTTCCTGTGGGTTGTGTAGCGACGCAAATTTTAGAAGCAGTAGGAATTAACCCCTTTTTGTTTACTGAAAGCAGCAATGCCAACTTCTCCGTGTTTTTATTTATTTCCATTTTTTGTTACGCTGAACAGTGGAGCCCGGGTTACCGAGATACAAACCGGTGACGTTATCGGGTTTAAATCGGTTGTGGCTTCCTATTGGACGGACAATTAAATCTCCAACAGATCTGGTTTTAAGGTTATCCCTGCTTCAGCACAGGGGGCTCTGTCAAAGACGGAGCCGCTGATTGAGCCACCTGTGCTGAAGTACAGTAGGGATATCCTGAAAACGAGACCTGTTGGGAGGGGGATGGACTTTAGGACTGGAGCTGAGAACCTCTGCTGTAAGAAACAAAAAAGAGGGGTTAGGGGTGATTTGCTACTTTAGGAATACATATAATGAATTAGTAAAACAACAAATCCTTATGCTTCCTAAACGTCAAGCATTGTGAGCGATGCTTCTGCAATCTGCAGTTAAATATCAGTTGGTCTTCACTCCCTGCACCGTTCACTGCCCTTTCTAGGTTCTTTGTCAGGCAGTTTAGCACATATGGTGCTTTAAAGATGATAATTTTCCTGCAAGATATGATGAAAACCGAGTATATATTGATAAGCGCAGGTTACATATCCAGTAGCTGACAACATTTGTAATCGTTAAGACTGAATAAAAATCAGTGCAGGGGGAGTAAGGGACAGATGTTATCTGTACTAGTAGATGATATAATATGTACAGTTAATTGTTAAGGAAGCACTCCATGCAATATCCTACATGTGTTGTTTTTTTTTTAATAAATCGGTTCTGTAGTATTAGATCATACTGAATTTTTATATTTTTATTATTCAAATCTGCCATTTGAGTATTAATACACTGAGCATCTTTTGATTTCTATAGCAGGTTGTAGCCCACCTCCCCAGCGGTGCAAGATCTTTGCAACACTTTCCTGTTTGTGATCATTTGTTGCCAATATTCCCAGAAGTTTGAGCTGCAAACTGTAACAATAGATAATGTTGCCTTCGTAATATAAGAATACATTGTAGTGGCTGAGTTACACTGACTGAAGGATTGATTCAAACTGAACGGCAGCCATTTGGTGAACCCTGGGAAGCAGGATCTATGCTGATCGATCGCGGGAGAACCAATCGATTGGCAGCTTAGGCAATTAGTTTTCAATAAAGGTAATCAGACTGCATATATTAAAACAAAAACAAAAAAATATATATATTTTTTGTAAGTGTCGCTTGGATTACCTCTTTAAAATGGAATTTTATGTATTTATTCGCTGGCATCAAAGGTTTTGCCAGGAAAAAATACACACAGGATAAAGATGGGGGATTTTTTTTTTAGTCCTAAAATATCTCTGCAAAGATGAGCTTTCTGGCAATGAATGGGGTTAACGTCTGTACGGTGGGGTTTGTAGCATGCAAGGCATATTAAAAAGGCAGAGGGTTTTATACTGTTTTTTTATTTTTATTATTATTGCTGGAGTCACTTCATGCTCTTCCCTCAGTGAAGCGCGACCCATCACATCATACGCCCTGCAGTGCAGCGCAGCAGGGGGACACTGCACACACACTGCATGAGCACCGCAGCGGGGACACACTGCACACACACTGCACGAGCCACGCCAGCGGGGAAACACTGACACACACACTGCACGAGCACCGCAGCGGGCGCACAACTGCCATCACACACTCCGAGCACCGCAGCGGGGACACACTGCACCACAGCACACGAGCACAGCAGCAGGGCGGGGAACACTGCACAAACTGCACACGAGCACCGCAGCGGGGACACACTGCACGAGCACCGCAGCGGGGACACACTGCACACACACTGCACGAGCACCGCAGCGGGGACACACTGCACACACACTGCACGAGCACCGCAGCGGGCACACACTGCACACACACTGCACGAGCACCGCAGCGGGGGGACACTGCACGAGCACAGTGCAGAAGGAGTCTTTTGTGCATTGGTGTAGGTGCCCGGGACGCGCAGTTCTACTAATAATTAAAGCTAATGCCCCCCCCCAAAGCAGCTGACATACCTCATTTCTTTTGTGTGTGTGTGTGTGTCTTGTAAAGGAGGCAGCACAGTTGTTGCTCTTGCTTGGGCGGGATATACGATACCTCACTTTGTCAGCAGAATATTAGCCAGACCAATTTAGTATCTAAAGAAGGCGTTTGGTGCCAGAGAGGCGCAGAAACAAATGGCTTGTTTCAGTTCCAGAAGGTTTTTGCTGCACTTGGTTCTATGGGATGGAACGAAGCGAAGTCTCTTGGTTATGCCAACTCCAGTCCTGCAAGGGCCACCAACGGGTCAGGTTTTCAGGAGTTGTACTGCTCCTATAGTGATTACTATGGGGATGAGAGTCTCAGTGATTCAAAAGGTGACACTGTGTGCTCAATAGCATGTCATTACCCAGAATCCCTGGCTGCAGTGGACGCACTGTGTCCTAAGGGCTGTTATATAGTGCGGCCGTGCGCACGCACGGCAGTTATAGATGGCTGAGGTTAGTCAGCCCAGTACAACTCGCTCCAAGAAATGTGGCCTGCTAACTCGCCCCAATTGGGATGTGTTTAGAAAGTCATGTGCAGTGCAAGAAATGTAAACAAAACGATACTCCAACAAAGCCGTCCTTGTCTCAGCGTAATAAAGACTGAAGGTTGAAAAAATATTTGCAGTCCTTTTAAGCGATAGCAGATATAGCACAGCACTGATAAGATTACACACTACCTTTCCAGAGCTGAGTAACCAGCAGAACTGACGGTAAGGTTGAGTCAATAACATTGATTTCCATAGAGCACAAACTCAAAGGACCACCCCGAAAAAAAATGCTGATCTCTGTTTCTGTGCTTGAAGATCTGCGGCTAAAAATAGGAATTCCAGGCCTAATGAATGGGAACGATCTGCTCCTTATTTCAAAGCACAATTTTTGGCATTTCACGTCTTTATCCCTGTTTAAACAAACAGGCCAGAACATCCTGAACTGCTAGAATGAAATCCATGTAAGCTCACTGCCTGAAGGCTTCATTCATTTTAACGCCACTTATAATCGACAGCTGGCGTGTAGCAGATGCTACCTTTTTGCATCTTAATGTACAAATTAGGAAACCCGTATCTAAGTATATGCAGTTCATGTAGGGGCGCACGGCCAAGGGGAAGGAGGAGAAAGAGACGAACCGTCTATGGCTACGGCCCCAGTGTTCACTGCTGTGCACGCGCGCCCGGAGGTACGTGCGCACGGGTGAAAGCCGAATTAAAAATTCTGCATTTGTTTAAATAAATGTTATTTTATATTCTAGTTAGATGTAGGTACAGCGCTTACAATTCAGTAGTCCCAGTTGTTGTACTTTATTGCAGCAACCTGATCAATTCAATTGCTGCATGTGTGTGTGTGTGTATCATTATCCTCCATTATCGATCCACTACTGGATGAATGCCTCCCCAATGATCTTCCAGATACTGCGGTTGAAAGCCTGTCCCCTACCTTGCTCCAACACTTTCTGATTTCATCCTCCCATCTTACTTTTGGTCGTCGTCTTATTTTTTAAATTTCCCTTTGAATCCAGTTGAGTACCATCTTTGTCCAATGATGGTCTTTTCCTCTTGCAAAATATATGGCCCATCGCCATTTTAATTTCTTCACCCTTGTGATGTTGCTGTTGGGGTCCAAGTTTCACATCCATACGTGAACACAGGCAGACTACACTGGTTGAAAACTTTTCTTCTTGAGGCACCTTGGAAGGTTCCTTTTGAAGGATGGTCTTGTTTCTTCCAAATGCTCCATCCCATCTTCATTCTTCTGTTGATTTAATTCAGAAGCTTCCCATCCATTGTTACATGCCGGCCGACGTCTTCAACGACTTCTAGTCTTTCGTTTATTTTGATCTTTGCACAGTTGACACATTTGTTGAACATCATTTTGGTCTCACTGAGATTCATATGGAGTACCACATTCTTACTTGCTTCGGCATGTTCTCTGATTTGTTGCTGGGTCTTTTGAAATTGTGGAAGAAATAAAACCTTCTGCAAATCGTTGGTGACTCAAGTGTTCACCGTTTATTTTGGTTTCTTTTTCTTCCCAGTTCAATTTCTTCAACAATATAGGTGTGAAGCTTTGGGTGACATAGTGTCTGCCTGTCGCACTCCCTTGCTGATCCTTGTCTTGCTTGTATCTTCACGTAATCTAATGGTTGATTTGACATTCTCGTAACTATTCCCTATAATATCAATGTACGCTTCTTCAACACTTGGTCTTCTTAATGCATTTAAAACCGCTGATGTGTTGACAGAATCAAAGGCTTTCTCGTAACGTGTGTGTGTGTGTGTGTGTGTGTGTGTGTTTGTGTGTGTGTGTATATCAGCACTGAACTCAGATAAAATAAAGTGGCATTATTAACCCCTATAAATATCGGGTTACCCCATGTTCCGACGCCAGGGCGGTCCTCCATCAAGCCGTTACGTTTCTCACTGCCTTTGTGCTGTACACAAGAACCACCACTCGGATAGCCCTGGTGATATCCCTGAACATTGTATGATTCCATACCTCTGATCGTAGCTGCCTCTTTTGGTACAGCCACTACAGTCATCTGGACAGAAGAAAGGGACTTTTTCTTACATTTGTGGAAACCGTGGCAGAGAAGGCAGAGGGACTCATGGGCCTATGACCACTGTAATCACAGTCCCTTGTGCCAAAATGTCTGTGACTAGACCATTCAGCGCTTAAGTGTTAAACATATCGCCCAATTGGTTCATTCACCTTTAATTCCACTTAGACCATTATTACTGTTATCTATCTACTTGTATGAGGAGCTTGGTTGTGGAGATGAAGGATGGAGAGACTTGCACTGTATTACAGTCCGACCAAATGCTGGAGAGAGTAACTTTTCCTACAGTTGCATACCTGTGGGATGTTTAGTCCATCCACCCTATGCCATATTTCTGTGTGACCCTGCACCTTGTCTACTATAAACTAAGTTTTATGGAGTAGGAATTCACTGACTTGTTTGCATACCTCTGCTATGTTGAAAGCTACACAGCTTGGCATATATATAAATATATATACACACCTCAACCCCATTATAGCGCGATCTGCTTATAACACGGTGTGAGCGTGGGTCCCAAACTCTCTCTCTTACCTTTTTCTTTCCCTGGCTGCCGGCACCACTATGACGGCTGAGGACGCGACCAAGCTCCTCAAGCGGCGCCACACGATTGACGTCATGTGTGTCTGTGTGCCTGTCCATTACCAATAAAGCTTTGAATAGATGTTCTGTCTCGCCCCGAGCACCTCGTTATAACGAGGTTCAGGTGTGTGTATATATACTGGACTTTTGTTTTTGCATATAATTAGCTTTGGTGTCCATTTACGAGCCCTGATTTAACGCAGTGTCCTAGAACAGGGCCTAAGTGCTCCAACTGTCCTGAACACCCTATACATAAACCAGTTTGTGCTAATTTAGTGAATGGCGAAAGGAAGCGGCTACATTTAATTCCCCTTGCTGGTGGTATAATTGGGAGTGAGTTCTGCACACAGATAGATGGTCTCTAGGGAATGAGCAGAGAGGAGAAACAGGTAGTAAATATCAAATACAATTTAAAAAAAAAAAACAGCTTGAGATAACAAACCAGTTCAAATAAAGTTCAAATCACGGATTCTTTCCCAGGAATTAGAAATGAGAAATGCCATAAATGTGACTATAGTTTTACAGAATTATAACCTGTATGGATATTAATGTCGCTGGGGTGGTAATAGGAATTACAGCCACTGTGTATAGCAATAGGATTCTACATAATCATCATTGGATGTATATGTTGCTGATTTTGCTGCTGTGGCTAAAGGTGTTTAAAGCTGCAGTTCAGGCTGCCGTTTTTTTTGTTTTTTTGTTTGTTTTTTTAACTTCAATAGCTTCATGTGGGCAATCTCTAATTACCTAAAAAAAACTGCATAGCTGCCGGTCAATTCGTTCTCCGTCTATTGATCGGCAAAGTTTGGCGACATCTTTAACTATGGGGAATGTAAATCATTGCTATAGGAACAAGCAAGCTTGTTAAAATAGAATACAAGAAAATTGGTCTTTCAAAGTTGTTGTTTTTTAAAAAGCAGAAAATGCTAAAAGTATTTTTTCTTACTACAGAACTGATTTATTAAAAAAAACACACATGCAGGATATTGCCTGAACTGCAGCTTTAATGTATAAAATCCTAGTGCAGGGGAAGGCAACTCCAGTCCTCAAGGGCCACCAACAAGTCAGGTTTTCAGGATATCCCTGCTTCAGCACAGGTGTCTCAATCAGTGGCTATTGGACAGACATTTAAATCCCCCAGACTCCTGAACAGATCAGGTTTTAAGGATATCCCTGCTTCAGCACAGGTAGCCGAACCTGTGATTAAGCAGGGACTGAGCCACCTGTGCTAAAGCAGGGATATCCTGAAAACCTAACCTCATGGTGGCCCTTGAGGACTGGAGTTTCCCACCCCTGCCTTAGCAACCAGCAGTACATAGGGTGAAAGTAGCAGATGTTTACTTTGTTGGGAAAATCAAGATATTCCCAATACATTTGACAATGAGCCTGTCATGGTTCCTTTTTTATGTTTGTTTCCATTAGTGATCCTTCAAAATGGGAGAATTTAAAGAACCCCTTCCTTTAAAAGCAAATATATACTCCCAACACCCCCCCACACCCCCACTCTTACGGTGGGAAACCGTGTCTGCGCAGCTGAAGCGCGTTAATTTAATCTACCGGCAACCTCTTTCCTCTTTTTGTATCTTGGGAAGCAGGTGGTCCCCAGCGCTCCGGAGACCCCCCTGCTTCCCACTTGGGACAAAGATCTTTGTCTGGTTTGGACCAGGATATTACCTGACCCTGCGGTGCTCTAATCCTGGAGCTTTTTGTTATTCTAAGACCCGTTTTACATGTGTTATTCTTAACCCTTTTGTGTAGCACGATCCCCTGCAAGACGAGACGTCATGGGGGGCTGGAACTACGGGTGCGGGGGGGGGGGTGCTGCAGACCCCCTCTTGGGTTTATACATTTGTACATTATGGAAATGTATGTACTGCATGGCACTGATTTCAGATGTTCAGCGGCGCCACCCAGAACATCGTTCCTGAAAGACGTACAAATTGCGTCCCTGATCACAGCACATCAGGGACTTTATCTGATCTTCAAACACTCGCTTCCATCGTCCCGACAGGATACTTGAGCTGCAATTGTTGGTATTTATTTGTATGCCTTCAATATATTCCAGAGCGGAGTACAATGTGGGAAGGACAATAACATTGTAGGACTAGGGTTGCCAGGTGGCTTCTCCAAAAAATACTGGACACCATGGTAAAAGGTGCGATGCGATCGAGACGCACATACACACCTCTCTCTGTTCCTTGTTGTTTCCTCCTCTCCTTGGCCACACCCTCAGGTTCCTGACACCTCCTCCTGATTGACTACATTACCCAGGAGCAGCCAATCAGGATAGAGGAAGCTGCCCAGCCTCCTTGCAACAGCCCTGTTCTCCCTGCGGCCCCGCCAAGCCGGTCAGGTCACTATGTCCAGAGAGGTAATACCAGACACATACATGTCCAGTATTACCCTTTTTTATTTTTATTGGACAGAATGTCCAAATACAGGACAGTCTGGTTCAATACTGGACACATATGCTGAAGACAAATTGACAATAGGAAGGAGGTGTCACAAGGATCTTATAATCTAGAAACATACCGTAACTGAACGTGCAATGCTGCAAGGGTATTTCTGATGGAATATGGCATAAGAAGATACATAGTGTTTTTTCTGATGGCTTCTTTTAAGTGACGTTAATTACTCTGGGTGTATTCTTCTCTCATTAGGATAGTATTAATCTAGCGAAAAGTCTGAGCTTCTGAAATGCGACCCAAGCAGTTGTAGCCAGTAATATATTATTTCTTTACCTGGGACCCTCCGGGCTTCACACCCAGACCAGGCTCCTTTACATTAGCTCGAAAAAACTCACTTGGCTCATTTCAGAATATAGGATTAGTGGTGTATGATGAAAAGAGATATTTGAGAAGCACTGCTGTCTGCTATGTGCCTGTCAGCAATTATCCAGGTTCCATGTTTATTTTATTTAGTGCAGTCTGCTTGCCTGTTGTTGGCTGTTACCCTGGTCGGCTCTTGTTTCACCCCCCCACCCCCCTGGGTTTTAGGGTGATCTGGGTCTGCTCTGTTCTGAACAGACAAGCATCTTCCATCTCTCCTGCACAGACAACTTGCCCTTCTCTCTGCCACCAGGCACGCTTGTTCGATACGGACACTGGTGACCAGTTTCATGTAGAAAGAGATTTTTTTTGGGGTGGGGGGGGGGTCTTTTCTCCTGTTCCATTTTTCATGGGTTGTGATGGCATATTGAATTTATCTGACCTGATTTCATACACAAACGGACCAATAGGGAATCCGCAAGAGATGACGTCACGGCTTCTTATTGGCCCGCGTGGCACACTTAAGCCGTCAATTCGATAGCCCAACATACAGTAGCACAGCCTGAGCCGCTACCAGCGCGCCCTACGGCGGCAAGTATCTCTGGAAGCAAGGGTTCCCCGGAGCTGAAACGAACGCAGTTCAGCGCCGGAGACCCCCTGCATCAAACCTATAACAATTAAATTTAAAAAAAAGAGAGAGCGAACATTTATCAGTTATTTATCTTCAAGCTGCAAGGAGCTGAAGGTTTCCGAGCTTTAACCGATAGCAGGCAGTATAACTCTCCTCACCCTCCGACAGAAATGGGTACAACTTGTTTTAACAGGTACAGGGCATAAGAAATAGGTCCAGTTGGAGTTATGCACAATATATACATTTCCCCTAAATAATATTATGGGACTATAAGTACCGTGATGGTTGTTACTTTTAGTAGATAATAATTACATCTTAATACGTACGGTGAACGACTAGGGGTTATTCACTGAAAGGCCATCGTTGTTGACACAATCTAACAGCCGCCGGTGTTGAGTGAATGACCTTCGTGCAGATGTGTCGTTCATTTTCGTTTTATGGGGTTTCTGGAATCGGAGAAATACCATATGCAACTTTATGGTTTTATCAGGGCATTGAAGAAACATTACCTAGAACTTGAGAGCAAATGACATGCAGCTGCCAAAACCTCATACAGCAAAATAAATGTTTTTTTAAGCCTTGCGTGCTGAACGACTCTGTTTTTCAGGAAATATCTGCATTTTTACAAGCACAAATTCTTACACATACATATTTTTCAGGTTTGTTTCATCATTTATTTATGGTTTTTTATTTATGGTTGGCAGACTTAAGCACCATGAGGTCAATAGAAACACCCAGTCCAACTGGGGTTTTTATTAAAACACATTTCTTTAATGTAATTTTATTTAAAAAAAAGACTTATTTTGTTCGCTGTCCTTTGCATAAATTCACTCTTGACCTAGTGTTGTACTGTGCAGTGATACCCCTGAATATCCGAGTCGGTAGTGCTGTTTTTAAACCTGGCCCCTGCAATGTATCGTATCGGGATACAATTACAAACGGCTCGTGTATTTACAAGGCCATTCACGTTTATTATTTTTCATGGGCCGTCCCTCCTAGGACCCAAGTCAACAAAGGAGGGCGACGGGTTTAACCCTTTGAGCGCCGCGGCACGCACGATCACGTGACCACTTCTCCACTGATGATGGAACATAAGGGGCGGAGTTCTCTCCCGTTGCTCTCCTTTTAAGGAGCGCCCAGCGCGATCTCCCTTAGAAAAGCGAGCAGGTACGATTCAGTCATAGCGCCCACGCACTGCGGCCCCCGGATCGCCAGACCCCACAGCGTAGTAGTTATGTCAACCGGCACCCAAAGAGTTAAAATATGACCTCTGACATCTTTGAGTATCTTTTGGATATTTTTTATTTATTTATTTTTAACTTAAAATTTCCATGAAATGCTTTGGGTGGTTTTCACACATTAGGGATGGTGAGGAACGGGAGAAGGAGCGGCTCAGTGAGTATAGGCTCTGACCATGAACCTGGGGGACCTCGTTCAACTCCCGGTGTTGCCTCCTTGTGACCTTGGGCAAGTCACTTTATCTCCCTGTGCCTCAGGCACCAACAACATAGATTGTAAGCTCCACGGGGCAGGAACTGTGTGTAGAAATCCTATGTGCTGCGTACTGTGCGCTATGCTGTAATTGTGAAGTGAATTGTGTCCCATTGAGAGAAAAGCGCTATATAAAATAGTTATTCTTATTATTTGTAAGACGGTTTGTTACGGGAAAGCACAATGGTCGATATCGCATGCCGTTATGCGGTCAGTTCTACACACCCCGAAGCTGCCGTTCTCGGGCCCTTGTCATCGGAAAATCCCCACTGAATTCAATGCAGATTTTGTGGAGTATATATAGAATGTGCCCCGTAGCCGTATAGAGGCTCCCGCGCCATTTATTCAAGGACAGACAACTTTCTGTTTCTATTTTTAACTGACGGGGACTCTTACTATTGTACTATTATACCACGATTATAGTATGAACCGTAGCCGCATTCTTTTCAGTCCCGGAGGACGCCCTGCTCCCGAGATACTTGCATCTGAAGGTGATGCCGGTATCTCTTGTGTATTTAAAGGTCCCACGTCACGTGGACTTGTAGGAAGCGGTAAGTTCTAGCATTGTGACTTCCCATTGGCCTGCAAGACCTTTTTAAATAGACATGTTCTGTGCCCAGCCAAAGCTGCTACCAGCATCACCTTCCGATGTAAGTATCTCAGGAAGCCAGGGATGAAATCGACACAGTTCAACTCCAGGACCTCATGCTTCCCAACTTGTAAGGAAATACAAGGTACAGGCACTTTAATCCTCCTTTTATTAAAAGGGTTGTGACCTCTTACACGCATGCACAGTACCACCCTATTTTTTGAATGCCACCTTGACCATTAGACTTGGACCCTCAATGTACTCCCGTCCCCCTGTGACTGGGTGGAAAACTCTCGAATTGTTCCATTGAATGAGGTGACCGCTTGTTTTGCTGGGGTCTGATGTGCACGTGACTATGGATGTGTAATTTTGGAAGCCACATCTGTTTTGTTTTTTTTAATAGAATCCTGTGTTTACAAATCATCAACAGATGTGGAGGACTGAAGCACAAACCGGTCACAAAGCTTGGCTGATGTCCGAGAGGAATCCAGGCAAAACAGAATCATCGGGTTTTTTTTGGTATATAGTATAACACAGTAATCCTGTATGCCTTGGATGTCAGTCATTTGAAATGTGTTACTCAGAAGATTTTCTTACTCTTTTCACCATCCGTTTGAATTTAATGCTCACTCCTACAAATGAACAGGTTTTTTTTTATTATTATTTTTTAAAATGTAATTTTTTTTTGGTCTGTAATACCCAGTCTCACTTTCTGGATAAAAAAAAAAAAAACCCCATATTTTTTTAAATCATCCAGATTTCAGTTACTCATTAAACGTCAATGATTTTAGCGTTGGGTAAGTTACGACCGTTTTGTAAACCAAGGTCTCCGGATTTTGCTTTAAAGCAAATAGACGTCCGTGTTCAAATGGACTTGAAGCAAAAGGTGACGCTGCGTGCTCATTTGCATGCCATTTCCCAGAATACCTTGCTGCAGTGGAAGCACTGTATGCTTAGGCTCGTTCCCCAGTGGCCACGGTTTTGATGGCGACGGCGTGCGCAGCGCACACACGGTACGACCCTCTATGGGGGCGGCCCCTGTAGCTGCCTGCGCGCCCCGGCACGATGTGCGACCACATTTTGCCAAGACAAGGATTTTGTCTTTTCTTGTGGCAACGGAGCGCTGGTCACGGCAGCGAACCAGCAGCGTGACGTCATGGCCGTGCCCCCGCCACGCCTCCCCGTCGCGCGCTGCCTGGACTCCACCATGTCGCGCTGCTGTCGGGAACTAGCACCGCCAGGCACCCAGTCGATCTCGGTGCCCGCATTGGGATCTCGGCCTAAGAGAGAGAGCAGAGTTGCAGACCTGTCTGAGACATGTGAATTTGCTCACAAGTAATATTTTTATTTGCTTTTAAAGCAGCAAGCCTCCCAGAAGCCTATGCGGTTAACTCGGATAATGTTATTATCTTGCCCTCCCTGAGCATGTCCTTCTTAATATACTATAATAATGTTTTTCTAGTGTTAAAAATCATGATCTCTAGCTTCTGAGGTTACTTTTGTAACCTCTAAACTGCGCTGAGCTCCTGCAAGACTTTCATTTTAACCTCAGTTTAAATGCTTATACCTGAAAGAAGCATCCGATTTAAAACCATTTTGGAAAGGTAAGTTAAAAACCTACAAAGGCGAGTTTCGTGGCCGGCCGCGTTATAAGCTCTGAAATGCTTTTATTTGTAAGACGTGTTAAAAACATCGCAGCCACTTTTAATATGGACTGATCCTTCCCAGCATCACATCCCAAGGTAGAACTGGGGCTTTAAGGTCATTTATAACCGACCTTTTTATTTAGTATTTTGGAGGCTTAAAGCAGGACTCCTGTGACATTTTGTTGTTGTTGTTTAATAGGTTTGAAGCAGGGGGTCCCCGGAGCAGAACCGTGTTCATTCCAGCTGCGGGTACCCCCTGCTTCCCGAAATGCTTACCTCGGAAGGGGGTGCAAGTAGCTGCTCCAGCTGGGCTAGTTGGGGCTAACATAATGGCGGTTTAAATGCTCCGTGACCTGCGGGCCAATAGGGAGCACTGACGTCATCTCTTGCGGGTTCATATTGGCCCATGTGCTGCGGGACATTTAAACTGAGCAGAGATACCTGCTGCCCCTACGGAGGGAAGTATCTCTGGAAGCAGGGGGTCCCCGGAGCTGAAATCAATGCAGTTACGCTTCCGAAACTCCCTGCTTCAACCCTATACTAAAAAAACACACACATGTTGTGCTGCTTTAAAGTTGTGTGTAATTCACATCTGTCAGAATTGTGCAAACGATACGAGAGGTGTAATCAGTTTTTATGCTTCGAATTGCATTTTTTCGCCCGTTCCAAAAGCAAAAACGTATCCTGGGGATATTTGGATAAGTTCATTTACTTTTAAAGTTCAAGATGAAGTCGGGTGAGGTGTTTTCTCAAAGAGCTTGGAAACCGTACAAGAAAAATAATTTCAATGGGTTTGAAAGGGAAATAGTCTTCACCCATCCTTCAACGTGACAAGAGACGTAGATCTGAGCGCTACTAGGAAGTTTCGGATTTAGTGTGCTAAGCGGGTGTTTTTTTAATGAATGAATGAGGAGGAGAGGAGTAGTTTGTAAAGGAAAATGCACGTAACCTGGGCTCGCCAATAGTAACATGGATGCAAAGCCCTGGTATGCTGTCGCATCGCAAGGGGATTCGAGGTGCGTCTGCGCCGGATTCCAAAAATATGTCATTCTGTTTAGCGTGGAGGGGTGGAGAGCTCTGTGGGGGGGGGGGAAGGAACTCTGGGGACATACTTTTATAAAAGGTTCTCAAACTGTGGTCCGGAAAGTGTGTGTGTTTACGAGGATGAAAGAAATATACAAAATAGTCATTTTAAGTCATTGATTTATGTAATTTATTTTCAGGTGCACAAAGGCAAGCTTCCTCTGTCCGTGAATGCCACAAACTTTGTGTGTATTTTTATTTATTTTTTCAGACTATTTTAAGTTTTACAGCGTTTTTTTTTGGCCATGCTAGACGCGCCATGGTGGTGAACCGGTGGCTGTCGCGCCGAGGAATCAGATTGAACTGCTTCTATTGGCGCGATCCTTGCCTTAAGACATTGTGATCGCGAAGCGCACGCGCGCCTCAGTGCGGTCTTGGCAGCATGGACGCCGCCTAAGGCCGCATCCATAGTGGAACATGCTAGCTTCCACGCTCCTCCATGACGTGGCGTCGCGCTTCTAAATACAAACTGGTTTGCATTCGCGTCATAGTGCTTGTTTCGGCGCAAGCTGCGTAGCTTGCACCGTATCCTGCACTATGGACGCAGCCTTTAGCTCTGAGCAGTAACTGCAGCACTTTATGCATGGCATGCTTACTATCAAAGATACAAATACTTACTCTTCGCAGTTAAAGTTGAAGTTCTTTGTCTCCCTCTAAGATTTGACCAAATCAGCTGTAAATACATGTGAGCGCAGGCAATCACAGAGCCCTCTTGTGAGATCAATTTCAATCAATTCCATTTAGTTGTAAGCAGGCGGGAGGTTTTGTCCACGTGTCCCTCTCTCCCCTATATATATTGGCACTCAAGCCAACAGTTGTTGGTATAATGGGGTGCTCTGTAAATCAGTATACAAAAAAACATTATACTGTATAATACAAAATAGAGTCCAGAGGATAAGCACTCGCCAATCGGTACGAGATGTATTCTATTCCAATCAAGGTTTGATCTCTCGCTATGCCCCTGCTCGTCTCCTGCGCTCTACCCATAACTGTCTCCTTTCCGCCCCTCTCACCTCTGCAGCTCCCTCTCGCGTTAAACCCTTTTCCCTCACTGCCTCTTATCTGTGGAACTCCCTCACCCTCCGCATACCCCTAGCACCCTCTCTCCCCACCTTCAAGACAACCCTGAAACACCACCTCTTAAATAAAGCATCCCAATAGCCTGGATTCATGGCAACTGTGCCACAGTCACTCCTGCCAAGCACTGCCATCTACTGCTGCCTGTTATTTTCTCAACATACCACATAGATTGTAAGCTCTCTGGGGCAGGCATTTCCTTTCCTACGCTTATTGTATTTTAATTCCCTGTAGAGTATTGTTTTTTTAAAGTGCTGAGTACACTGTGGGCACTATAATAATTTAAAAAAATGTATATATGTATGTGTGTATGTATATTCCAGTTATTTATTAATGTTACATAGTATCTATTTACTTGTTGATAGCTGCGCAATACTTTAAATCTAAACCTTTCTCTCAAATAAATCATAGCTTATAATAAATATATATATAATATATGCAATGTTTCAATACAGTAGAAACCGTGTCTATTGTTGCATATTTACAACCAATCCGGATAGGGGGACACTGAGCAGACCACCCACCGCCTGACACCCACTGGGAGACAAACTCTGACACCATCCCAGTGGACTAGGCGTACATGCACTCTGCCCGGATATGGGGGCGCACCAGTGCCCGAAACACTGCCATGATGTTCACTGGCGAGGTAGTGCACTATATAATCAGCATGCCAGAAACGGCTATCGTAGGCATTTTGTCTTATCGTGTACTTTTAATTACATCTATATTTCACGGTGCTTGAAATTATTGCCACAATTTGTCTAGATACTAACCTTACCGTATCCGAGATAAAACTGCATTAAAATCATTAAAAGTGTCTATTGGAGGGAAGGTCATAAAAAATGTATCACATTTTCACTTTATTAAATAATATCTCCTCGCTTTACTGAATAATTCTTCAGTACAGATAAAGGAGTATGAAACTGCTCAGAAGAAAATCGTTCAATATATAGGATTGTAATAATGAGTACTTCAGTATTGGGTGATCTATAGATTCCGCGCTCCCAGGAGCAGAGCCCTTACGCCTTTTGGTATCTGTGTTCGATTGTTCTAATTTGATATTTCCTAATGTTTGTCATTCTGTTGCATTGTACTGCGCTGTGGGAATATGATGGCGCTTTTTGAAGACAATGTGGATTAACAAAAAAAAAAGTTTTCTACGCCGTGATGATGTGGCAAGAAGCGCTACTGTAACTGTACCACCAAATCACGCATTTTTCTTATGCACAAAATCCCCTGCAATTCCGTTTTCACCCTACACACGTGCTGTATATTCGCCGCCTGTTTTAACCTCTTTTTAGCTTTTTCACGGGTTTCTTAAAATGTATATTTTAGTCCTAAAAAATGAGCCCAAACCAAAATAATATGGCTGTTAAGACCTAGAGTGACCATATTTTTCCCCGGGACAAACCTAGATAAATTGTGTGCATGCGAGAACGGAGAGCGTCCATCGCACGTGCGCACGAGCGGCTGGTGATCGGTTCCCCCATGCGTGGCCGGCAAGCAATTAAAAACCGGGACATTTACAACAACAAAAAAGTCGAGACCCAGGACAAACGTCAAAAAAAAAAACCGGGGCGTCTGTTTTAGTTGGGGTGACCAATCTCCCTTACTCCCGGATTCATCAAGCCGCAATGTAGGGCATGGCACATTGATCAGGTGGATCAATACTGTTGACTATTAATGGCGGTCACCGCCCGGATCGGGGTATGATACCCCTGCATTACGGCTTGATGAATCTGCCACTTGCGGATTCTAGTAGACTTCAAAGAACTTGATCTGAGGTTGAGATGACCGTTTTTTCTGGCACGACTATTCGACGTCTGCAGGAAAAAAACTCTCTGCGCTACCTGGCGGAGCAGAGGGTGTGTGCGAATCAACGGCAGGGGTTGCCGTGTGAACACTCTCTCCAGCAGGCTTTCGGCCTTCTTACATTAAAATGAAATCAAAGGCGGTTGTAAACAAATAAAATTAAAATTAGGCCAGTAATCTGCTATTTGTAAGGCCTCATGTGAAAGTTATGTTCAAAATAAATCGTGTTGGCGAGAAGCTCACCTTTTAGTTAGCCTTGGAAAGCAGATCTCATATAGTGTTAGATGTCTAAGTTAATTTCTAATATAGTTATTTGTTTTCCCCTCAGGTGCATATTTCTCAATGGACCAATATATGTAAACTTTGTATTTTAGATCTATTTTTCTCATTGATAAAATGAATACAGCTAGGTATAATTAAGCAGTTTTTTCGAAGTGTTGTTATTTACAGCAGTGTTGATTAATGTTATGTTTTAATCTACATAGCTTTTTTTTTTTAAATGTTTTTAAATGCTTCACACAATAACAAGAACATAAACTGATATTCTTGGTACTTGTATTTTGCATATCCCTAATGTAATTATGATTTTTCTTCCTTTTTGCTTTGCCTTTTTCATTTAAAGACTAAGGCTGCGTCCATAGGACTGCAGCCGTGCGGAAGCGCGCGGAGGCTGAGGGAAAGCACCTGGCCTTGGTCCGCGCGCTTTCCGGGGGCGTGTCGAGGGGGCGCTGTGACGTCACGGAGCTGGTTTGCCCTCATTGGGCGAACCGCTCACGTGACCGGCCCTGCGCTCCCGTGAGCGCCAAATCTAAAAATTTATTAAGACGCACTCATTGCGGCTGCAGGGGCTCACTGAGAAGCGTCAGTGCGCCTCAGCACAGGTAAGCGCTGACCCTGGACGCAGCCTACTGAATAAATGACAACTCTGTTTCTGGAAGTAACTGGATCATTTTGGAACATCTTCCTGCAGCATTTCCTACCTTTTTTTTAATTAGTATTTTTAGATAATTATGATCGTTAGAATAATGGTGATGGCCGTTTGTATCAAGGGTGGCCATCTCCAGTTCTCAAGGGCCACCCACAGGTCAAATTTTAATGATATCCCTGCTTCAGCACAGGCGGCTCAATCAGGGGCTCAGGACAGCAGGGTGAGGCGGAGACAGATGCGTAGGAGAGGAGGGAGTGGAGCAGGGAGTGCAAAGAGGAGCAGGGCATGATGGAGGGGAGGAGAAAGAGCGCAAGGAGAGGAGGAGACAGAGGCATGATAAGGAGGATGGAATGGAGAGTAGAGTGCAGAGAGAGGGGAGGAGAGACGGCAAGGTCAGTAGGAGAAGGAGACAGCGAGGAGAGAAGGAGACAGATGAGATGAGTAGGAAAGGAGGGAGTGTAGCGTGCACAGAGAGGAGCAAGCACAGTAAGGCTGAGATTTTACTCATAGCGCGCGCAATGGCGCGCAAGCCTGCGCTGGCGCTGTGTGTGAACTGTGGTTTCAGCGTTGTTCAGGCGATGGGGAGGTGTGGCGGTGACGTCGTGTGAGTGGTTGACACCTCATTGGCAGAACACACCCGCACCGTCGCGCTCTGTCGCGCGCGCGCACTAGGGGAGCTTTCATACGGGTTGGTAAGTATATCCTTGTCGCGCCCGCAAGCAATAACGGAGGGGTATAATCGCGGTGTAAGGCAGGGAATGCAAAGAGAAAGGAGGAGAGAAGGTAAAAAGGAGCAGGGCATGATGGAGGAGAGATTAAGGTGGGGAAGAGGGGACAAAAGACAGCAAGGCGTTACAGGGAGGGGTGAAAAAACGTAATGTTTTTAATAACCTTTCAGATCGCCCAGATGGGTTCAGCTAGTGTGTGTGTATATGTATATATAGATATAGATATAGAGAGATATCTATATCTATATATCTGTAAGGATGTCTGCAACTTTTTATATAGGAAAAAAAATACTGTTCCCAAGCGGTCACCCATCCAAGTGCTAACCGTGCCCGATGTTGCTTAACTTCGGTGATCAGACGAGAACCGGTTTGTTCAACAGGGTATGGCGGTTGCCAGCAAAAGTATTAATATTTTGTAATGTAAAGCGAAGTGTCCGGTAACGATTGCGCTTCGGTTGTGTATATAAAAAAAAACAAACTGACATATTGGGTATTTTATCATCATATTGATCTTTACAGCAAAGCATGGTTGCTACTGTGAGTAATAATACTGCTAATCGGCTTGCGTTCCCGGAAGAATTTTTAAACGGTCTTACTCCAACCGGAATGCCCCCTCGTGAACAGAAAGTAGGAGCCGTTATCATGCTTAATCAAATCAAAAGAGATTTTGTGCAGCAAACTCAGACGGGTCCTTATTCCAAGAATCCCACTCATTCCATCAGACACAAACTAACCATTCCGTTTCAAACTAAAACTATTTCCCATACGATTTGGCTTTTTCAATGTCCATCAATAAGTCACAAGGCCAAACGTTTGATAAATATGCCTTCACCTACCTAAGCCTGTTTTCTAGTCATGAACAATGAATTATATGTTGCTTTATCAAGAGTCAGATCGTTTGATTCACTTAGTGTAATATTGGAAAACAACCCATAAATTCATAATTGTGTCTTTTGACAAATCTTTGGTTAAATTTTTTTTAATTTTTTTAATTGTGTGTATGTTTAATTAATAAACTTTAAGATCTGTATGTTACAAGGGGTACAGCTAGTTCTATGTAACACTCCAGGTGTTTCCCAACTGGCTGAAAGCTATGTCTGAAGTACTTCAACTTAAGCCCTTTATGGGGTAGAGAGCCCTAATCTTTCTAAACAGCTTTGATAAGAGGTGATAAATCAGAGTGCAGACAGTCTCGTTTGAAAGCTTCTTCTATTAACTTTTGGCTTCACTCAAAGCATAAAGATGACCACTCTACTTCCAGCGCAGTCGGAACACGTAAGTGTTGATCTCATCACTTCGGTTAGATCAGAGGTTCTCAACTCCAGTCCATGAGCCCCCCCCCCACCCGCAACTATTCAGGTTTTCAAGATATCCCTGCTTCAGCACAGGTGGCTCAATCAGAGGCTCAGCCTTTGATTGCACCACCTGTGCTGAAGCTGGGATATCCTGCAAAACCTGACCTCTCTTTCTCCTCCAACTCTCCCCCTCTATCTCTACAGTATTTCTCTCCCCCCTTATCTCTACAGTATTTCTCTCCCCCCTTATCTAGCTGTCCCCATATCTCTCTCCCCCCTTATCTCTCTCCCCCTTTACTCTCTTTCTCTCCCCCTGTCTCTCTTCCCTCCCATCCCTCTCCCCCGTTATCTCTCTCCCCCCTTTCACTCTCTTTCTCTCCCCCTTTACTCTCTTTCTCTCCCCTGTCTCTCTTCCCTCCCATCCCTCTCCCCCCTTATATCTCTCTGTCTCTCACCTCCTAAAAAAGAAAAATTGAAGCAGGGGGTCTCCTGAGCTTAATCGCATTCATTTAATCTCCGTGGTACCCCATGCGTCCCGAGATACTTACCTTCATAAGGGGTGCTGGTAGCATCTCCGCTAGCTGGACTAGCTGGGGCTCTCGTAATGGCGGCTTCAAAGTTCCCGCGCCTTGCTGGCCAATAGGAAGCTGTGATGTCATTCAGTGCAACTTGCGTGACCAGGACCTTTTAAATAACGTCGAGATACCGGCACACCACCCCCTGAAATTAATGGGGTTCAGCTCTGGAGACCCCCGCTTCAATCCTATATATGTTTAATAGACCGGCACAATGTCATTACCCACATATAATGAAGAATTATATTCGTTTAATGCTGTCAGAAATTAGCAACCAGTGCCTGAAAATATTAATTAAAATAGCATTTTATGAGCAGAGAAATAATTACTGACGTATCGCATTTTCAACATGCGGCAAGCTTCACAACTCGTCTTATTCTTTGGCAAAACCTACCCGAGAGAGCCTATCCCCAGGGCTGTGAGTGCGATGCGCCTACTGTGCGATTATCTGACCCCGCTGCCCCTGGACGTACAGTAATAACTAACAGTTGGAGGAATGTTTTGGATATCGTTGTGTGATTGCTCTTTACTTGACATTTTGGTGTCACGTGAGTCAATGGTTAACCTCTCAACCCAACTGAAATGTACTGTTTTGCCCTATTTTGCGGTAAAAATCAGCTCAATGTTGAATATTTATTTATATTTTCTTGGGCGGGTCGGGCTCGCTCCCCGAGCTGATCCGTCATCCACTGACCTGCAGGGAACATCCAAAATACTTGCTCACCAAACTTTAAAGAACCACAGGGTCAGAGCTTGTCTGGCAACCAGTAGAAACCTGCGACATCATCCGCAGATTGTCGTGACTTATGACGCATGCGGCCATATTGGTCGGGGGTGTGCTGTGCTTTTAACGGTGCTGTGCTTTTAACGGTGCTGTGCTTTTAACGGTGCTGTGCTTTTAACGGTGCTGTGCAGCTGGTACGTGATTAAACGCAGTGAACCGCATGCCCAGTTTTACTTTTTTTTCATTCTAATTACATACTTTACTTGTGAAATCCTCCTGCAATTTTCAATTCAAGAAAATTATTGAGGTAAACCGTTTTGCAGGAGTACTTAAAGCAGCAATTCTGCCTTTTATTATTGTTTTTGTGTGGCTTAATTGGAACCAGGATTTCCTCTGTTTCTGAACCGTTCTATGTTCAACGTGCTGAACCGCCAGTTCCTGAGAGAACTACTGTGGTTGCTGCTGGTTCCAGGCTCCCTTCTGGTGAAACAATATGGCGGCGCAAATCACGTGATACCCGCGGGCCAATAGCAAGCAAACAAACTTATTCACTTCATTATATTAAAGAGGCAGTCCGTGCGGCACTTATTAAAAATAAAATATATATTTTTTTTATGTGCAGCCTTTGGTTACCTTTATTAAAAATGAATTACCTAAGCTACCAATCGATTCGTTCTCCTGTGATCGATCAGCAAAGATCCTACTTACCAGGGTTCACTAAATGGCTGCCTTTCGGTTTCAATCAATCCTCCAGTCAGTGTAAGGCCTAGATTATAGTCTGTCCGGCTGTGCGCGCGCCCCCGTGACAAGTGTGCGATGCGCACGCGCAAAACCTGCACTGGAGGCACAGGGAGGCGCGACCATGACGTCACGTGAGCGGTTCTCCCTCATTGGCTGAACCGCTCACGTGACGTGACCGTCGCTCGTCAATATCAATTTCAGATGCCTGCTCAAAATTTGCGCGCTTGGACGAGTCGTGCGCGCTGTACGCGCACAATTGAAATATTCATTTGTTTTGGCGGCATAGCAGCTACAATGTATCCTTATATTACTAAGGTAACATTATCTATTGTTACAGTTTGCAGCTCAAACTGCTGGGAATATTGGCAACAAATGATCACAAACAGGTGGCTATACCCTGCTATAGAAATCAATGGATGCTCAGTATATTAATACTCATTAAAATGGCATTAAGAGTTGAATTAAAAAAAAGAAATGTAAGTATTATGTAATACTACAGTACTGAGTTACTTTTTTTTTTTTTTTTAACACGTAGGATATTGCATGGATTGCTCCTTTAATTCCAGTACACGTTGTTAGCTGGGTATATTTACAGCTGCGATAAACTCGATTTATATGGTACACAGCTTTCTGAACGCAACACATTCATAAGTGACAACGGTCCTCTGCTACATTACATTGATCTGAACGGAGTAAACTCGTTATAATACCCCCACTCTGTCTTCAGATTAAGAATTGAGCAGCGGCTTATTCTTATTTGATGCTTGCCAGGAAATCCACTCTACGTCCACTCTGTGTACCAACAAACAAGAATATACATTCACCTTGGAGTCACAACATTCTCTGGCATGGGATCAATGGCCAAGTTTCCACTGTGCATACTCTGCGAAAAGAAAGGAGGCCTCAACAATTAAAGACAATCTGATAATGCCGTATCTGTCGCAACACGTATTTTGGATATTTAAGGACAGGTAATACTATAGGAACAGAACGGTGCTTTCCTTTGTTGGTAAAAGCTTCTTCTTAAGGTCACACAAACTCGGTGAGAAGTGACGTTTCCACACCTGTGACGTGTTATAGGGCATTGGTTATTTTTAACACATCAACACTCAGATTACTTATTCAATTTCCACTGTACAATTTCCCTTTCCAAGATGACATTGTTGTGGGTTAATTTCTGTCCCGTTAATGTTAAATGTCATAACTTTATTTATTTTTTTTAATTTAAAGATGCCGTCCTTTCACACAAAAAAAAAAGGTTCAGCGGCGAGAAAACGTTTGTGAATCCCTTAGGATTTTCACATGTTCCAAAACTAGAATGTTATTAGATCTTAATCGAAGTCCTAATAATAGATAAAGGCAACCTGATGAAACAAATGACACAAAAACATGATACTTTTCCAACATGTGTTTACCCACAAATGGTCAACATTTAATATGGGGTTTAGAGCCGAAATTTGACTAGGCCATTCTAAAACGCGGAATTTCTTCTTCTGCAGCCATTCTTTTGTAGATCTGCTTCTATGTTTAGGATCATTGTCTTGCTGCATGACCCACTTTCGATTTCAGCTTCAGCTCACAGACGGATGGACTGACATTCTCGTCCAGAATCTTATGATACAGTGCAAAATTCATGGTTGTGTCAATGATGGCAAGCCATCTAGGTCCTGAGGCAGCAAAGCCGCTCCAAACCATCATACTCCATACTTTGTTTCAGAAAGTAGGGGGAACTGTGAATCATGGCATCATGGTGAGGTGATAAGGATAACACCGTGAGTCCCCCCCCCTCCTTGCCCCCCCTTTGGAGACCTACTTGGTGCCATTGAAGTAATCCACAATGTTTCTTCTAGGTCTGTATCTGCTGTAATCACTGCTGCATTGAGTGCCATCCAAAATTACTGTGGTTAGCACAGCTAGGACATCCAGCTCCAGCAGCTTGGCACATGCTATTGTAGCCCAACCCTATGAGAGGAGACTGTTCTACAGCAGAATTCTTCTACTAGGTCTACAAAGGGGCCGGCTCGGAAAACATTTAGGAGTAGAAAAGCCACCAGGGAGAAGGAGCGGCTCAGTGAGTAAAGACACTGACTGATAACACTGAGCTTGAAGCAGGGGAACCTAGTTCAATTCCCGGTGTCGGCTCCTTGTGACCTTGGGCAAGTCACTTTATCTCCCTGTGCCTCCAGGTGCCAAAAACATAGATTGTAAGCTCATCTGGGCAGGGACTGTGTCTATAACAATTTCTAGGTGCTGCGTACCGTGTGCTATACTGTAATTGTGTCGCGCTTTGGGTACCACTGGGAGGAAAGCGCTATATGAAATAATAATAATTATTATTATTACTATTATTATTATAATCTAGTAAGTACACTGGGAAAGCATATTTCGGAGAGCAAGAACATGTGGTCACGCTCTGAAACTGCAGGTTAAAGGGAAGTGTGAGGAAGTACTTCACAGGGAGGGTGGTGGATTAGTGGAATCGCCTCCCAGCAGAGCGCATGGGGCTAACACAGGAAGGGATCTCATACTTGCTTGGGATAGACATATGGATCAAATATGGTCTGAGGTTTTACAGCAGGTAGGAAGATGGGCAGACTTGATAATAATTTAGAAACACACAAAGTGAAAACCGGGTGCTTCTAATCTACAATATGATAATAAATAATATACACAATATAAGTGATAGGAATGTATAATGTACAAATGATATCACAAATGTGATAAGTGACCTCCACCAACACAACGTGAATTATAAGTATAATTATAATGTGAAATACACTTAAATAAAATAAAGCAGCTCTACACCCTTTGAGGACGGTCCAGGTCCAAATAGATCTTGCGTAGTTTTCCAATTGGGAGGAGCGCTGTGATACTCGTGAACATATGCAAAAAAAGGTAACAATATAATGGTGCAGATGGTAAAAAATAAAAATGATCAAAAAACAGTCTCTGCAATGGTTGTACTCACAAATGATAAGGTAATATATACGTATCAGAGACCTATCTCTCTCTGATATGAGCCCTTTGATAGATGCCCTCTTAGGATGGTATAATGGTTGAAATTCTGGAAGCTTGTGGTGTATTGTAGATCATATGGATAATCAAAGTATCTCCCAAGGATTATAGAGAGAAAAGAGAGAACGCACAATAGTATAGTACGATCTAGAATTGTATTGCACAACAGTATAAATAGAGATATTGCACTCACATTTCACATAAAAGGTATATTCGAGAGAGAGGACAGCTGTAGTCAGACGGATGGTGCCGGTATCTCTAGGAACGACGGAGCACTTCCGCGTAAGTGATGCGGGAACTTAAACTGCACAGAGATACCGGCAGCACCTCCAGGCCACGTGATGCGGGAACTTAAACTGCACAGAGATACCGGCAGCACCTCCAGAGTAAGATTGTGTTTATAAGGGAGGTCCTTTGGGGTTCAGTATTCCGATTCCTGAAGAAGCCACAGCGAAACGCGTCAAATCGATCAGCTGTGGGAGGTGACAGAGCTGAGGAGAATACCGGAGGAAGGTGCTGGCAAACTACGGAGACGGACATACTAGGCAGCCTCTTCCGCCCTTACCCGAGACGTCACAGGATGTGACGCGGGCACACGTTACGTACGCGGAAGTGCTCCGTCGTTCCTAGAGATACCGGCACCATCCGTCTGACTACAGCTGTCCTCTCCCTCGAATATACCTTTTATGTGAAATGTGAGTGCAATATCTATATTTATACTGTTGTGCAATACAATTCTAGATCGTACTATACTATTGTGCGTTCTCTCTTTTCTCTCTATAATCCTTGGGAGATACTTTGATTATCCATATGATCTACAATACACCACAAGCTTCCAGAATTTCAACCATTATACCATCCTAAGAGGGCATCTATCAAAGGGCTCATATCAGAGAGAGATGGGTCTCTGATACGTGTATTTTACCTTATCGTTTGTGAGTACAACCATTGCAGAGACTGTTTTTTGATCATTTTTTTTTTTACCATCTGCACCATTATATTGTTTCCTTTTTTTGATAATAATTTAACCTGAAATGGCAGTCCTAAAGAAGGTTTGTATGTAAATGAAACACTCCAATACCAATGGGAAAGATGGAAAAAGCCCTCCCAAGTTGGCCCCCGAAGAGAACCTCCCTGAAATAAATAAAATGTCACTTTTAATAGGATATATTTAAAAAAAAAATATATATATATATATATATATATATATATATATATCAGGAAACAAGAACAAAGAATCGATCACCCCTAGTAGAAAAAATAGATAAATATGAGAGCGATGTCACAGAAGGTAGTACTGTATATAACAATCTGTATTAGTTATTAATATAAATCGCCCCAATCCTATTTCCGTACCAAAATATACTCCTAGAAAATGACATACATCTAGTGCTACAAACGTCCTAAAGATAGTGAGCAATTGGTGCGCCGAGTGTTATTCATTAGCACAGAGCACCAACAAGTTACAAACTCACTACAATGTTGTGCAATCTGTGCTTGATGATATACATTCATATAAGACAGGGGTGCTCCAAATGTTGTGGGGGGTGCTGAAAATGTTGGACTCGTGTGTACGTTGCAGGTGGGGAAAACTAAACGCATAAGCCCGTTTTTGTTATTTTTCCATTTTGTTTTCCAACTCAAAGTTAACATATAAAATAAAACTGGGACCTGGTATGGATTTCAGAGATAAATCCAGTGATCATGTTGTGACGTAAAGAAAATCGAGATTAACATTTTACCAAAAACCTCCCAGGTTAGAGCATTACCACGTAAGAAAAAATATTGCATATTAGTAGCGTTAATCTTAAAATATCTTAAAGCTTAATATCAACATTACTGGAATAGTGTGCTAGGAACAATATGCAATATGAAATAGCCACCAGATATTGTAAATCAGATAGCGTTTCCTATAACTGGGATTCATTATAAGACATCAGCAGCTGGGTCCTAGAAAACGAGTATAACACGATAAGGATCGTAAGTAACTTGCGTAAATAGAACTGGAACAAGTCCCCTCCGATTAGTGATTACAAACATCTCTTCTCTGAGTTAAAGCCCAAACAGTCTGCAGATGCATTGTAAGCTTCTAATTACATTTTGTAGTGTTTAAGACACTCAGAAAATGTATGACTAAGGGCAAACGACTGGGTAAAAGTTGAAGCCATCTTCTGATCTTGTCGAATAGATTGGGGCCATTTTTGTTCCTCCTTTTTAAAAGAAGTGATGGAATAGTCCTGGAACAGAATCAATTTGCGTTGTCAACACTTGAGCCAGCTTGATTTTCCAAACCGGTGTAAGAATTGCCTGTTGTCTGAGGTCCTAACTAGTCCGTAATGAAACTGGCATAGTATATGGAACACAATCAAACATAACTTATGCAACAACCATTGAAACTGGTAGAGCGAGCCTGGAGCTTAAATACATTTTCTGCTTGCTCTCCTAACTGGTGGTATGTTTGTTCTTACTAGGTATCGGAGGCTTGGAAGATTTTGTTCTGAAGTCATCAACATTGTCCACATCACCGGCTTGTCCACCTTTCATTCCTCTCAACTTTGAAGCAACACCAATTGTTCGAGTTGCCGTTGAACCAAAGCATCCAAGTAAGTTGTCCTGTTGCCTACTATCTCAAAATATGTTCATATGTTTAGAAACACTAAAAAAATAGAGATTTGGTACTTTGTAGCTTTTCTAGGCTAATGTGTAAAATGAAGGGGGAAAACATATTCATGAAATTTTATGGAAATAAAGTGCACCGACTCAAATACTAATTAATACATTTAGAGGTGATTGTTAAAAATAAGTATTTGCTCCAAATGAAAACGCTCATTGACTATATGCTTTTATATCTTTTATTACTATAAGGGTTACCAATCTGCCTAATGTTTCATTTGAGTTTTATTGCTAATAGGCAGCCATAAAATGCTCAAATAACTCCCGTCCTTTTAGTGAAACGGCTTTAAACCCCCAGTACAAATTGCCATTCTAGAAACAATTGGGAAATGACACGCCACATTTCCTTGTTCTTGTGTGTTCGAATGGGCGCAAAATACTCAGATTTTTCTGAGATTCACGTTTGTCACCTCGTAAGCCATCAACTATTGTATCTGCCAATGGAGAAGTTGTTGTTGTTGTTGTTGTTGTTATTTTTTATTTGTAAGACGCCAACATTATTCGGCAGCCCAGTACAATGTGGGGAGGGAGGACAAACTGAGACAATAGCAAGGAGGTTCCTTACCCAAGGCAGTCAAGTAAATACGTTGGTGTTGAACTCTTGGTTTGATGAGTTTTAAGCTGGAGATTCACTGACCTCTATGGGTTATGGTAACACAGTCCCGCGGTAACTGCCAGTCATGTCAATGGCCATATATGTGGAACCCCAGTGCGATAACCTATTACGGAGGTCGGCGAAACCCCAACGTAAGAGTCTTTCATATGCAGTGGAATGATCCAGTTTCTCTCCCAATTAGGGAATGTAGTTCTTGCTTAATATGGTTAGCTGGCGTTAACCCCAAAGTCAGACTGAAGAATGCCCACGCTTGAAGATTACAATTGTTGCAATGTATTCAGTGTGTCCTTGGAACATTTAAATGTACTGGTAAATTTTGACTTTGTCATCCTTGTACTTCAAATTGTGTTTATTTTTCTCTAAATTAATGATAGTTATGTATTTTTTTTGGTTTGTCTAAGAGAGACTCTTAATCCTCTACAGCTTCAATTCCCCTTCAAGAAACAAAGCTATTAGTTTCTGTGGCGAATCTAAACCCAGGGCTTCTTAATACCTGCTAAGTACTCTTCACCGCGGTTATGTCCGTGCCAACTTGTTCCACTTCCAATTATTTGTTGGCTTTCTTCAAGTTCTTTATTTGTAACCACTTTCTGTGAAACTTTATGTACACACATCCATGTAAATCTCTTAACATTGAGAACGGAAGGGTTTTTGCTGCAGAAGAGCTCAATAGACAATGTTAGGTCAATAGAAACTGGACCAAAACATGGACAGTTTGGAGCATATTGGCTGTGTGTATCTGTGTTGAGTACACATCATTTCAGGTAAATGTGTAATGTGGAATGGGTGGTGTCAGGTGAGATGAGGCTACAATGTGGGACGGCATGGGGAGAAAGGATCAGTAAACCCCCAGATGCAGAAAGTTTAAATACATATGGGCTGTCATATTGCTTTTATTAGGTATGTAGACGTTGGGTGGCCAGCTGGTAATGTCAACCTGATTTTGTACTGCTTGATGATCGAGAACACTTGCACAATTATCACTCCGCATACAATGCCTCCACTGCCGCCAGGGATTCTGGGTAATATGCAAATGAGCACTAGCTGTGTGCCCCTTTTTGCTTTAAATCCACTTTAACATGGATCCATATAAGTTCAGGCCTGCTCATTACACTGCTCCAACAGCAAAGCCTGGGTTAAAGGAAGTGCATGGCGAGCAAACCTGCTCACGTACAGCTGTGTTACTGGGGCTCATGGTAACCCCATGCTGATTGTTACTCTGTAGCACTCTGGAATAGAAGTAGATATGATGCGTTCTGACCATTGAAAACCATGCTTTGCACTGTAAAAATGTAACTATTATAGCGTGAATGAATTACCGCCCGAAGTATTTCCATTCTCACCATTTTTTGGGTGGGCATGAGCACAATATCTATTCCACGGTGAAAACAAGTGTCTTAATAATAAGCCTCCTCCTCAATTAAAGTTCTATTGTATTTAATCTCAATACTGCCAGTGAAGGGTGGTAATATGTGGTATCTCAATGCTACAGTACACTTTTTTTGTATCCCCTTTGGTGCCAGAGGGGCTGCAACACCTTGAACAGGCACCAAAAGCGGTAACGCGATGGTCTTCCATGGAGTGAGACCTAATCCATATGGGTGATACTTGCTAAGCGTTTTCATCCTGTGGTTGTGGAAGTTGATGCGTTGCATGTACAGTATGAATAATTGTCACGTTGGCCCAATATCCTTATCACAGTTGACAAATAAGTTACCTATTTTACCTAAGTCCGAGGTTCTCAACTCCAGTCCTCAAGACTCCTCAACAGGTCAGGTTTTAAGGACATCGCAGCTTCAGCACAGTTGGCTCAATCAGTGTCGCAGTCAAAGACTGAGCCACTGATTGAGCCACCTGTGCTGAAGCAGGGGCTGATTGAGCCACCTGTGCTGAGATATCCTTAGATCCTGACCTGTTGGGGGATCTTGATGAGTGGAGTTGGGCACCCCTGACCTAACTCAACACTATATCTTTTCTTTTCTTTTTTCCCTAGGTGAAATGCCACAACTAGTTAAAGGAATGAAGCTTTTAAACCAAGCTGATCCCTGCGTAGAAGTTTTAATACAGGAAACTGGGGAGCACGTTCTCATCACAGCCGGAGAAGTACACCTGCAGCGCTGTCTGGATGATTTAAGACACAGGTTGAGGAAAAAATATATATATATTTCTGTAAACCTATTGTAGGTGGCCTTGGTATAGTAATTCTCAGGCACTGATTTATGTTTTTTGGTTAGCCCGAGATTTCTTCTTCCAAAAATCTCCGGCTCTTCTGCTAGACCATAAATACATTTATTAATGGCTATAAAATTATCTGCTGCTGGCAAATGCTGCCTTTTCCCTGCCCTTGCATCTATCTTGAGCACTTTTTTGGCAGACTACTTCTCGTTGCTTGTCACTGGATAGGTTTGCTTCATTTATTGGTACATGTTTTGTGTACGATGAATGTTCCAATTAAAAAGCAATGCAGGCATGAACAAAGGATAATTCCTCTGTCACCACAGATAGAGATTCTCTAGCACGGTGGTTCCCAACCTTTGCTACGCTGCGCACCCCCTGCTAGAAAATATTTGTTCCGCGAACCCCTATTTAATAAATCTCATTGCCTACTTCAGACTAATCGCTAACCAAACCATGACCGATCCCAGGCAGTGTAGGGCCCTGAGCTCGTGGGGGGGAGTACACGCTTAATAAGGCCCCAAACTGCACCTCCGTGTATGCAGGCAGCATGGGGAAGTGGGGGGGGGGGGGGGGTTACAGCTGTTAATTACTGTCGGAGCTTTCAAAGTCACGTCACATAATGCCTTGCTGATGTGACTGCAAAACATGTATGTGAACTCGCATAACTTGACGTCAAATGACGCCGCGAGTTCTCGTGATGTGATGTCACAACCCCGCGGCGTAATTTGACACCGCATTAGAGGTAAAGGAGGGTGTGACATGGGGAGAGCAGGCGGGGGGGGGAGGCGGGGCAGCGTAGGAAGTTTGCACACCCTTGACGTTACCCACGGGTTTGATTGACCGCTTGAGAATTGACTCCTTGACAAGTTTGCTGCCTACATCTCTCGCTCTACCCAGCAGCTCTTCATCAGTTCCCCCGGGAATACCAGACCTGTCCCCAGATACAATCACTTTTGCATGTCTTTACCCAGAATCCCTTGCTTCAGTGGAAGCAGTGTATGCTATGAGATAATGGGGAAAGGCAGCGCTGCAGACCTGTCTCAGACATGTGAATGATATTTTTATTTGCTATGTAATAATATATATTAAGACATAATAGCTTGATTTAGGTGTTGAATGCATCTGCCATACATCGGCACATGTAAATAAGGGTAAAAGAATTGGAGCCGGGCGCTCCTAATTGGGGTGGGAATATTTTCAAATGCAAAATAACAACACACGTGCTCGTGCCCCAAAGAACCAGTGTCACATAGCCACTTCTTTCTTCTGTCAAAGCAAGGACTCGGATAGACAGGTGGCTCACTCAGCTTTGACTGAGCCACTGATTGAGCCACCTGTGCTGAAGCAGGGATATCCCGAAAACCTGACCTGTTGGCCGGCCCTTGTTGTCCACCCCTACTCTGGAGATAACAACATAAGTACATTATACTGACATAGTTTAAACAAGGGCTCTTCAACAAATTTTCCAAAGGGGCCAAATCAGGAAAAAAAAGTTAGGAGTAGATTGGCCACAAGAATACTGTAATGTCAATGTTGGTACATTTATAGATTTACGCTATTTATAGATTTAAGCTATAGCATTTATAGAATTGAGATATATATATATATACAGTGGTTGACAAATCACCAAAAAATCTACTCGCCACCTAGTACCAAACGTGTGCTGCTTGGGCCAATATTTACTCGCCCAGGGGTTAAATCCACTCGCCCGGGGCGAGCAAATGTATAGGTTTGCCGAACACTGTGTGTGTATATATATATATATATATATATATATATATATATATGAACACACACACACACACATATACACTGTATGTTATGTGTATGTAGATACCACCTTGAGAAAGGTCCCGCTTGCGGACCGAAACGTCGGTATTGTGTCTTGTCTACAATATACTTTTTTTGATCATCACTGGAGTGCTGCCTCTGATTTCGTTTCAAACACGGTATCGTATTGCATATTTATTCATATAGGATTTGCACCCTCATTACAGACTGCCATTACGGAGTGCCTGCTGTTCCTTTGTTTTACTATATATCTGTGTATATATATATATATATATATATATATATATATATATATATATATATATATATATATATAATTTTGTAACCATAAATACGCACACATTATTTTGTGATGTGCATCTCTTCCTGGCTGCTGAATAATAATAATAATAATAATAAAGCAGTGTTCCTTCTGACATGTGTTGCATTCCACCTTCCCCACAGGTGCCCATTCCATTTATACATGGAAAGGTCTATACTTAGAAAGCACGTTGGGTCCTGTTAGAATTGCTTCAGCATGAGCTTTTCAGTTCTTTTCTTCCTTTCACTTGGTAACCAGGAGCCAGGCTCCATTTTTACATTGCACTGCAGTCACGCAGCTGGCTTTGTTTAGGTTTCAGCACCCCTAAAAGGATCCTACCGCAATTTAACGCAATAATAACTGTACCCAAGCTATTTCAACAGATTAAATCTTTTGCAATGTATAGAATAAGCTTTATTGGAGCCCTACAATGCTTTTAGCTGCTTACAACCAATGCTCAACCCTTTGCACTTCCAACTGGTATATAAGGAAACCACTAATACTATTAAAGACTGGCAGGAGCTGAGAGACAAGCGAAATAAAAGTAACATGTCAAACTTGATCAGGATCTCTGCACTCTATAGACCTGTCCAGTAACATACAGAGATTATTTTCATTGGGCTATTTTTTTCTCTTCCCCGTTTAGGTTTGCAAAGATTGAGATCAGCGCATCTGCCCCTATAATCCCATTTAGAGAGACTATTATAAGACCACCGAAAGTTGACATGGTGAATGAAGACATGGGAAGACAGCACAAAGTGGCCATCATACACCAAGTAAAGGAAGAGCAAAATAAGTCTCCAGAGGGAGTCCAGATTGACCCCGACGGCCTGGTAACCTTGACCACACCCAATAAATTAGCCACTCTCAGTGTCCGGGCCATGCCACTTCCCGAAGAAGTAACTCAGCTGCTGGAGACGAACTGTGAGTTGATTCGAACTATGGAGCAGATTAACATAGCTTTGAATGAGGGTAGCAACACAATTACAATTGATCAGAAGACCATAGACAGGATCAATGAATTCAAAAGTAAACTTGAGCAACACCTGCAGGGAAGAAGGTGGAGGAATGCTGTAGACCAGATATGGTCATTTGGTCCAAGGCGTTATGGGCCTAATATCTTATTAAATCGAATTGAAAGCTATGAAAGACCCTCTGTTTGGCAGTGCGTTGACCAGGGAGCCAAAGAGGTGACGCACAGGAATTTTGACAATAGCATAGTTAGTGGATTTCAACTGGTGACTCTTGCTGGCCCGATGTGTGAAGAACCCCTAATGGGTGTTTGTTTCATTGTGGAAAAATTGGATATGTGCAAAGCTCAGCAGTTTATTGATGCTGGGAGACAGGATGCAAAGGAGAATACTGTAGTAGAGCAAGACCAAAGCAAGATTGTATCAACTGGTGGTAACGCCGTCCATTCTACTAAAGATGAGGAGCTCGTACCCGACATTCAAAATGGTGCAAGACCTCTAGAGAAGTCCGTCAAGCACAAAGGGGAATTCTTTCTCGTAGACTGTTACGGTCCTTTCTCTGGTCAGCTAATTGCCACCATGAAGGAAGCTTGTCGTTATGCCTTCCAAGTTAGACCCCAGAGACTCATGGCTGCCATGTACACCTGTGACATCATGGCCACAGCAGAAGTATTGGGTAAGTAAGATGACTTTACTGTCCAATTTCTTCCAGACATACCTAGTGCATCTCACAGAAATGTGCATTTGAATTGATCAAAGGCTGATGATCAAATGTATTCATTTGATAGACTTTTATCATTGTTGTGTGGCTTGCGCGAGGCATTAACCCCCTTATTGTGAGAGGTGCCTTGCTGGACATTTTAGGGGGATATGTTAAAACATTTTCTATTATAGACAGGAGATACTATGTAACTATCCATGATTTAAAACAGAGCTCCGTTTGCAGTTTTAAACATTTTTACATTGAAAGGACCTGTAATGCATTGTATCTTATTTTCAACATAATAGAAGTGCATGTAAATTCTTGTTTAAGGCAAGAAAGGTGTTTTTTCACACACTGTTGACTGATACCAAATTCTGAATCTGGATATAGGTATCAATGAAAAAATACTTGGTATAATATTGTATTATTACAGCAAAGCTATTTTGGGACGTTTCTATTTATTCTAACGCCGTCCGTCCCTGCTATTTATTGTGCAGAAAACCAGGTATGTTTGTTTGTTGCACTTTGCAGCCATAATTAGTGTGCAAAGGCCCTCATTCTGTTTGACACTTAAGTTCACCTTTTATTTACTAGATAATGAAAAGGGTCCCTTCCATGACCAGTCTTGATCCCTTGAAATTGAATGGGTTACCAAGATAGGACGGAACCTCCTTCCTCGTGATGTTGAAATATGATGTACGTGTCCCTTCCTATGTATATTTTCCCGTATTCTGTCCTGTATACTAAAAAGCACAGTGTACATGGCTGGCACTTTTGTAAATCATGTGCGGACATACTGGGGAAAATGTGGTAGTAATGTGTGAACAAAATCACAAAATGATGTTCTTACTTTGAATCTTAATTGAGCAAGACGGGGCAGACTCTCTGATGTTCTTCAAGTGCAGAAGAAGTCATTCTGCAACCTTTTCGGGGTTTTCTTACAATGAGAGCTTCTTGACCCCGAGGCATATTTTGCAAATGTTCTTCATCAACCTTTTCTCTTACTTCTAAAAACACAGTCTAACGGGCTCTGAATGATCTTTCCAAAGTTCACTTGGTGTATAGCAAGCCTTCAAGTACAAAGCCTATAAATAAAATAAAAACAATTTATTTGTATTTATCTTTTTGTAATTATTCAACATAAAAGGCAGCAGAGGTGTAGGCCTGGGGCGGCCAACTCCAGTCCTCAAGGGCCACCAACAGGTCAGGTTTTAAGGACATCCCTGCTTCAGCACAGGTGGCTCAGTCGAACGCTGAGCCACTGATTGAGCCACCTGTGCTGAAGCTGGGACTGATTGAGCCAGCTGTGCTGAAGCAGGGATATCCTGAAAACCTGACCTGTTGGTGGCTTTTGAGGACTAGAAGGCCACTCCTGGTTTAGGATAAGGAATGTCTGACTACAGTATGAATGCTTACAGCCGTGTGTTTGTAACATCGATACAGTGCTTAAGTCCTGATATGTATTTCTAATGCTTTTTGAAGAACTGCATGTCTGTATGAAGAGATGTAACGAATACATTGTCATTATAATGGAACACTAGCTTCATCTGTACATAGGACGTGACGGCCATTTCTCTTCCCCAAAATTAAAATGATACATATTTTAAAGTGCAGAGTTATTAAAAACAAAAGGTAAGAATCACTCTGCCAATAAATAAAAACAAAAAAGGTTTGTTGAAAGGAAACCTTAAAGTGTATGGTTTTTAAAACGGATCCTTAGGGATTGCACTTTTACAAGGCTGCGGCATGCAGGCCTGATTTTTAGCCTCACTAATCTCACGGACTGCAATGAAGACGTTCACTTTTCCGTTATAATGTCATGTTTTGTCCAGAACCCCCCCGAAATCTCACTGATATAGGTCCCTGGAAGCGGGCATGTCTCATATATTCTTGGAAAAATAAATGCCAACAGCTGACATTTTCACGAGGCCCCACAAAAGGTGTTTTTAAATCGATAATTTACCCTGAACGCACTGAGAAAGCGCCAGTATGTATGTGAGAAAGCACGTTCGAAGAGCAAGAGATGGAAGATAATCCAGCAGCATAATTAGCATTTAGTTTCAGTATAACGTGACGTTAGGTTCTAGAAATAGGAAAATAAATCAAATGTGACATATTTTTTTTTTTTTTTTTTAAAGTAGTGTATTTTCCAGCTGTGAAGGAAAAACCTTGTTTTACCCCAGAACTAATGTCCTTCAACATCAATAGCATTGGCTGATCATGATTCATAAAGTTTATTCTCGCTGAGTGAATATTTTGCCACTTATGGGCAGCTCCTAAATAACTCTTGGATGAGACAATGTTGTGTCCGTAACACAATCAATGTGTTTTGTAATTTTGTAAATGAAATGTTACAAAAATAAATAAATAAATAAAGGTATATTATTTCTGGACGGCTATCAGCAGTAACAGCTAGTTTGCCGACTTCAAAGAATATACCGGCATATGTACCACAAGCAGCTGATCAGTTATGTCAAGTATTTACAACAGAGCACATGAGCTGTACGTTTTTAATGGTAAACATATGATCTGATAAATCATTCTAACACATAAACGTCTGACCTATCGATGTTACCGAATTCTTATGCGGCTGGGTTTTTCAGATAAACTCCATGTGCACCAGTGCCACATTCTTCACCTTCATGTCTAGCACAACATTTTTCTTGATCAAAGAATCCATGTTTTAGACCAGCACGGTTCTGCAATGGGGTCTGTGCAGGCGGATCTGTATTTCACTGCACCAGCATAATTGACACCACACAGTTTTCTTTCTCCAGGCAAAGTCAAGCGCTTGGTATATTACTATTTCTAGCTATCATTTTTTGCATGGGAGTATAGGAGGCTGATTCTGCTCGATGTATTCCCCCATTAACAGCTACTGGAAGTGTATTCTTCTGAAATGTACAATACATCACATGAAATATGTATCTTCAGATGTAGGTCATCTTTCCCCAACAAAAAAAGGTTTTGAGCGAGACACAGGAGATCAAAGAGCTCTTGAAATAAGTCTGCAGCCTGTTTTTATTCAGAAATGTTTAAACATTCTCCTTAGAACTTGTATTTTTGAACTAGGCAAAAAAAAAAAAAGCATTGTATAAATGAAAATAATTTTGTCCTCTCCGAAAATACCAATTAATGACTAGCGGTTTTCCCTGAAGCGCTGCATCGTTAAGAAGTCACAGTACAGAGCGTATAATTGTTGCCCCCCTTGCCTTGCAATGCGTTGGTGGACACCGGCAGTGAAAGGTGATCTAACCAAGTTAACGAGCGCAGAGGGTAATTCTATATTTTCGAGCCACGTAATGGTGATGTTTTCCAAAATAAGTGCTAGTGTTTTTGGGGTAGGGGATTGGAAGGGCACAGCAGGCTTAACGATTTCCTCACGCCTCCACGGTTTCACAGGTCGGGTCTACGCTGTGCTGTCGAAACGGGAAGGTCGCGTCCTGCTGGAGGAGATGAAGGAAGGGACCGACGTGTTCATTATCAAGGCGGTGCTGCCCGTGGCCGAAAGCTTCGGGTTTGCTGATGAAATTAGAAAACGGACGAGCGGCCTGGCCAGTCCGCAACTGGTGTTCAGCCACTGGGAGGTAATCCGATTCCTTAATATTATTATATTATTATGGCTCGAAAGAAGAAGCACAAATTTTAAAAACACGATTGGACTATAAATAAATTTAAAAAATATATATTTATTTAGGTGTCATAAAAACACAAATAAAAGTGTGGTTGAAACCTTTCCCCGCTTCACATTGCAAGGCCGGTACAACCAGCCTCACACTGAAGACACCCAAAAGGTTGGAATAGCAGGTGTCTGTGTGTAGAGTTACTGGCTATGTACGATAACCCAGGCTGTGCTGAAAAATGGATTTGAAGCAAAGGGTGACTCTGTGCTCATTGGCATGTCATTTCCCAGAATCCTTTTCTGCAGTGGACGCACTGTTTGCTAGGAGTTAATGGTGAAAGGCAGGGTTGCAGATCTGTCTGAGACATGTAAATGTGCTCACACGTGACATTTTCATTTGCGATTAAAAACATATCAAATGACAAGAGAGCTAAAGATACAGAACTGCAGCTTATCTGCTTTGAATGATCGTCCTCTGCGAGCCCGTAGGGAACTCCTGCCTTCCGACTCCTATTGTTGTAGGTAGTAATAACGCGACTGCTTCCTAGTTGCGGGTTCTTCGTTCTGGACAAACTTCAATCCAACGCATTTCGCAACTCTTATTAGCTTCATCAGGGGAGCTATGTGGTCACCATTGGTAAGTTTGAAAGGGGGCCTCGGGTGACCTTGCACATGATCAGTGTTACGAGTTCCTAGTTTTTAGGTATTACCCCCATACCCTGTTAGTTAGTTTCTAAAGAGTTACGTGTCTAGTAATGCAATTTAATATTCTAACAACTGTTTATTCAGCCCTTGAAGTTGCCTTATCTTCTAGTTACCCAATGTCAGGGGTGTCCTGCCAGTGTTGTGTGTAAACAACTGTTTCTGAACTACATCTGAACTCTTTACTTAGTTGTTCCATTGTAAGTACCCGAGTAGGTGTCACACGCGTTAGGGTCGAGGAAACTTAAAAAAGAAATGTATATATATATATATATTGATATATTTTGTAAGAGAAGGAACGGACCCCGCATCCACAAGATAAATTAATTTAACTAAATACCGACTTCTAAATCAGTATGCAGTGATAAGTCAGTGGTGCTGTATGGGCCAAAAATTGTAATAGGAGAAGAGAAAGCCCCAAACAAAAGCACTCTAGTATACAAATTCAAAGTACAAATTCACAAAATCTTTATTAAATAACTGTCACAGAACAAAAAATAAAAGAAAGCAAAGAATGATTAAAACAAGGCATGGATCCCCTGTACGTAATGAACTTGACATAAATCCTCCAACAATTTATTCCAAATGGGAAAAAACCATGTCAAATCTGACAAAAAATACACTCTAATGTACCTGACAAGGTGAACAAAAATAATACAGACAAAAAGCCGAGATAGGGGTGGCTATGGCCAGAAGGTCGAATCACATAATATCAAAGCATGGAAATATTACTGTATTCTCATTTGCATGTCTAAGACATACATATATATATATATATAGATATATATATATATATATATATATATATATCTATATATATATATATATAATCTCAAATAAAAATCTCACTTGTGAGCACATTCACGTCTTAGGCAGATCTGTACGCTGCCTTTCACCATTATCACCTAGCATACAGTGCTTCCACTGCAGCAAGGGATTCTGGGAAATGACATGCAAATGAGCTTATCGATATGCTACTTGAAATAAAATTTAAAAAAAATTCGCTGTAGTCTCATTACCCGTAGGGAAGTCACAATAATGTGAACCCCCTCACGCAAGTAACCTGTTATCTGATACTTCAACGGTTTCATATTTTAAGGTTTGTGTAAATCTTTTCAGATTTAGGTCTGTTCCTAATGCCATGGTATGGAAGCACCAGGGAACAGTCTGTACTTCTCTGCTGCTTTTGGCAAGAGAATAAAACGCTGTATTTATTCAACGCTTTTAGGAAATATGTTGGGAGTTGTAAGGCTGTCCTTAAAAAAAAAAATGTAAATCCTAATTGGAACCATTTTTAATTATCCCCGCAAATAATATTTATGGTGTTGACATTAATGATCAATAGAGAAGGTGTTCACAAAGATATAAAGTCTTGATAAGAAATGTGTTTTTTTTTCAATGTGTCATAAGCACATATTGAAGAAATGTGCCTAGTTTTAGCTGTGCTTTTGTATTGTTCTTATCGAGACATCAGCTGATCCTGTCTACCAGACACACCTCAAACCCAAGCCAGATGTTAGTTAGGTGTCTTTCTGAGGCCTAATAGTGTTTCAGTGGTGATAAAACAATGGGGTTTTTAGACAAATATGACTGAGCCACTGATTGAGCCAACTGTGCTGAAGCAGGGATGTCCTTAAAACCTGACCTGTTGGGGGGTCTTGAGGACAGGAGTTGAGCCCCCCTGATCTACCCAACAATATTTTAAATAAATCTAAATTCTATTGTAATAATCTTTGTGCTTTGGCCGATCCTGGCAGAAAGAAATATTTATACCCAGTGAGGCTGCGGGCGGCTTTTCTCTGTTTGTTTTATATATTAAAATGAAGATTGTCTGTCATTTCACGCAAGTCATTAAACATCCCCTGTGTGACACATGACATTTGAAAGACTAGTGGAGTTCCTTAATGAACTAGTTCAGACTGCCTTTGCCAGCCTGTATTTTAGAAGCCAGTTCTGGCATTGAGAGGGGTAGCATTATCCTTTCCCTGTCTTCTAAAGAAAGGGCCCTTATTTGTTTTGCTGTCGCAGAGCAGGAAATGGCAACGTGACTTCGAAAAAGGTTATGCCTGCATTATGTCAGACTCCAGTGTTAAAACTGTTGAGTCTGTGTTGGGGATACAAAGGGTATCATTTAAAGCTGGTTTCTGTCCAGTTGTAAGGCTACGCAGCCCTCTGCTACAAAATAGGGCTGACAAATGCAGTACGGCCTGAAATTCATTGAATTGATCAACAACATTACAATTAAAGGTCATCGGTTATTTTCGAGTGTGTCATTTCTGAAAATAAGGCCTTTGCAAATGATGAACAGCAGACTGGCCAGCCTCATGATAGATTGCTTAACCATCAAACATCAGGTCATGGAGTTTAGTTTGGGATGTTATATGTAGAATAGTTAAACACAAAGTTCAAAGCTGCAATCCCCCCCCCCCCTATCTAAGCCCCTGTTTTTCCAGGATAGGAACAAGAGGGGCCCCTGGCGCTTGAAATCAGCTCTAGGGACTCCCCGGTTGATGAGTTACTAACAGTCCAAGTTACCGGCATTAATTTCTCGGTTTTAAAAGGGGATTTAAATGGTCATCCAATAGGAAGCCGCAACTGATGATGATGCAGCTTCCTATTGGTTGTAGATTTAAAGCCTGTTTTACTTCCCCTGGAGGGAGATTTAATCCTAGTAAGTTTACCGGGAAGTATCCCGAGAACCAGGTGATTCCCCAGAGTTACAGCGTGGTTTCCATCCGGTAAAAAAAGAAGACGACTCCAAATAAATCGGGGGGAAGGGGATTGCTGCCTTCCACTCAAAATTTGCACATATTTTGCTTCCTGCCAAACACTGTGGATCAGTTTTCGCGCAGACTTTTGTTTTTGATGCATATTTGCTATTGTTTGCATATGTATTACTTGGTGTAAATGTATCACTTTCATTAGCTTTGCCCCAATACATGGAGGGCTGATATATCATTAAACGTTTCACATGTTTTGGGCTATAAGCGTTTTCCTTGCTAAAGCCTCCCTTGGCTCCTTTTCTAATAAGCTCCATACAGACTAGGGGTGGCCAATTCCAGTCCTCAAGGGCCACCAACAGGTCAGGTTTTTAGGATATCCCAGCTTTAGCACAGGTAGCTCAATCAGTTCCAGCTTCAGCACATGTGGCTCAATCAGTGACCTTTCACGGAATACACTTCGGGCTCTGAGTTTAGTAACCCGCGACTATGTACTGCATGCTTCTTCCATACCTATTGGATTAGGATTGCACTAGGGACCTTCTTGTTGGGCCGGTCCAAACCTACTCCGGACTTGCTACACCAAGAAATCCTTAATAGAGAGAACAATCTTGGATTCTTACTACTGGCGCTTACGTAAAGGGCACGTTGCTAACTGAAAACAACAAACGGTGACAGGACAATAATTAATACACTTAACTATAGACACAAACCTATTTACAGGACTTACAGTGAGGACCCCATCGTTAGAACTCTGAAGAACCTGTTTCTAGAACATTGGGTGGAGCTATATATATGTTCTATACTCCCTATAGTAACATCACAGGTCAAAATACATACAAGGGAGTGGCAATCCCTTCTGCATGGTCATCCTACATCACATGATTTGGAGGGGAGTAGCCTGAGTGATCCCATACAGTTAACCCATTAAGGTCATTAACCCCTTAACTGAAATAGTAGCCCCCAAAGGGAAGCTACAAATTCAAAACAGTTGTACAGGGCAAGAAGAGACCTGTTAAAGGAATCAAACTGCTGCTTTACAGTGTATGTGGGGAGTCAATCTTTCCAAATAGTGTACAGTATAGCAGTGCTGCCATTTAACATCTTCACTGCCAGAGGGGGCTGCAATATATGGCAAGCATTGTAATATGCAATTGTACATGCAGAGATGTAAATAATAATAATAATGATCTGACTGGTGTCACTGGCACAAGTTGCGAAGCCCCACGTGGGGACCGCTTTTTTACGTTTCAAAAACAGATGGGCAGAAAAGGTAGATTAAAAAGTGATTTACAGCTATAAAAACAGACATCTGCAGGTAACCTGAAAAAGAGCAGAGCTTTACCAAAAAATGCAATTCTCAAATAATGATTTCCTAAGCAAGCGGCGAGCGGTGTGTGCTGCAGGTGATAAAAGGCAAACAGAGGAGAAGGCAATGAGATCTGCTAATGCCAGATCGCCGCTGCCTGCTGCATTGCCCGCTCTGGCGGGCGCTGCAGGGACAAGAACCTCCCCTCAATGGGGCCAGGCCCGCTACCTACCTTGCCCACCGCGTTGTGCGGACAGATTTCCCTGAAGACAGGAAATCTGTGCTCGCGACGGAGCGCTAGCCGAGCCCCCCGGCGCTTCAGCCAATGAGGGCGAACCTTGCTGTGTGACGTCGTGGCTGCGGCCCCTGCCACGCTCCCCGTCTTTCTCCCTGCTGCTCACCGCAGATCGGGGATCTCGGCTGCACGCGCTGGCAGGCGCGCGTGCAGCGCCGACACTAGGGCTTCAGCCTAATTTCGAATGTGTGTCCCCCAATAGTCCAGAAACCCCCCCCTCCGAAGTGCCACTGAGCACACAGACTTCTTTTTATGTTGCCGTGTTATATGTGCAAATGCTGAATGCTTTTGTAAAGAAACCTTTTCATTGCTCCCAAAATAAAGCTTTAAAAACAGCCTGGGCAATTATGCAATTACACCGTGATTTGAAATGTACTTTCATCAAATGACAAACAGTCACCCAAAGAGACTTTTCCGTGGTAAGGAACATAAGAGGATGTGGATTGATAAGGAACAGATCCGCACAGATTACTTCAACCAGTCCGCCATTAAACAAAGACCCTTTTAATGAGAAATTCTTCAACATGCACGTGGCTTCTTTTCCCTAACCTATTATTTGCCAACATTATGTATTTTTAAAGCACAATCTTGTGTATGCGCTTTATACATAAAGGAGCCGCAAATAACATGATCACTTGTGAGCACATTAACCCGTCTCGGACAGATCTGCAGCCCTGCCTCTTCCCTAATCCACACAGCGTGTCACTTTGTAATACGGCAGGTATATGCTTATAGGGGTCCCTGTTAAAATTGATATGAAGCAAAAGTGTGTAGCAGTGTGCTCACTTGCATGTCATTACCCAGAATAAGGCGCTACAATAACAGCGCACATCCACAGCTGTACGTTCCTTAGGTCATACCTAAACTTGGCGTTCCGCACATCCATTCCCTGGAGTAGGACTTTTGCAGGGTCTGGGTGGGTATCACGTCACAGTTGGGTATGATTTAACTAACGTAGCGTTATTTCCCTCTCCTCTCTTTCCCAACGCCAGCCAAAGTCCTTGTTCAGCGTCTGGGAGTACAGCGTCTCCTCCGTATCCGACGCCGCGTAATGCAGTCCGTTGGACACATTATCCGGCGCCGGACCCGCTTATCCGACGGTCACCGCCGCCAAATTAACATCCTGGGCGCATTCTGTCTGATAAGCAAGGAACGCCTGTAACGGAAAGACAGACGTAATGTCACGTCATGGAAGATAACGCTAGGTTACGCTACAATAACGTGACGTTGCGCCTGTGCTAATGAGAACGCTCATTTTGTCATCTGATTCCCTTTGTGGAATACGCGTGAACCACGAGGAATATTAATATCCATTTCCGATTTTAGGCCACGGGGGGTTTTGAGCCCAGATTTCACAGAGCTTTGTGGATCTATCCGTGAGATACATTTCAGTCATTCTTCCACCGTCCGACTTTCCCAGTTGTAATGTTAAACGCCTCCCGTGACACTAAATGGTTAAAGAAAATGATATTGTCTGGGGAATGTTTGCAGTAGTAGACAGCAGCTGGTGCCATTCCTATGCTGATTGGGATATATCATGTATCAGCAGCAGATGCAATGTGACACATTCACCATAGGAAGAGCCGTGTGCTTTCTCTCAGCAGACAGAGATTTGGATAGATGTTTACTTACTGTTAAGATTCACTCCATCTGTCCTGCACTTAATGGTACCTGTCTGTCCACCAGAGACGCGGGACTCCACGCCCAGGTCCTAATTTAGCACGGGGTCATTTGTCATCTTGTGCTTTATAGCGTACGCCCCGTGTTTGAACACACAGATAAGTAAAGGTTTTCTCATCAATCAACACATTAAAAAAAGGGGGCGCAGCAATAATTGTGTATTTAAGCTCATTTTTAATTTTTTTTTTTTCATTTTCTTTTACCGGTTGGGATTTACTTACTGTATGCAACAATGTTAACCTCTTAACTTCCAGAGGGAAGTAGGCACCTGGCTTTAAATGGGTTATTGTGGAAGGGCATGGGATTGGCTTGAAACTGTAGTTCACACGGGGGGGAATTCTCAAGTAAATCTTTCAAATGTGCTTTATTTGACCAAAGGGTTAAATGAAGCACATTGTGAACATGTATTATAGGATTCCACAAAGGGGACTTCACTCACCAACAGACCAGGTTTTATGGATATCCCTGCTTCAGCACAGGTGGCCCAGTCAAAGACTGCTGAAGCAGGGCTATCCATAAAACCTGGCCTGTTGATGGCCCTTCCGAACTTAATTTGAGACCCCTGAGTTAGTTAGACTAACCCAAAGCCAAACCCATATGTGCCATCTATAGAGGTCTTTGAGAGACTAAATATTTGAGTAGTGTATCAGTTTATCTGCAACAATAATTAGCCTCTTTTAAAGCAAGACAATACATTTAGCAAATATTTATATACTAGCTGAGAGCCCCGGCGTTGCCCGGGATGTTTGTGGTGTGGGTGTGGCATTTGGGTGGGGAGTGGTCCACGCGGCCCATGTGCGATGGTACTGCTGCTGTGGCTGTACTGATGGTGATTGTATCGGTGTGCTGATTTGGGAGGGTTTGGTGCTGATGTGGGGGTGCGGATGTGGGTGTGCCGATGGGGGAGGTGCAAAGGTGGCGATGTGTGGGTGCTGATGGTGTTGATGGGGGCTGGGAATGGCGGGGAGCCGAGAATGCCAGTGTGCTGGGGGGGCATGGGATACCGGTGTGCTGATGTGGTGGTGCTGGGGATAGTGTGTGTATGTATACATGTTTGTGTGTATAAATTGTATGTGTGTGTGTGTATACATGTGTACGTGTGTGTATACATGTGTGTGTATACATGTGTGTGTGTGTGTGTATACATGTTTGTGTGTATAAATTGTATGTGTGTGTGTGTATACATGTGTGTGTGTGTGTGTATGTGTACGTGTGTGTGTGTATACATGTGTGTGTGTGTGTGTATACATGTGTGTATGTATACATTGTGTGTATGTATATATTGTGTGTATACAACATGTTTGTGTGTGTATACACGTGTGTGTGTGTGTATACGTGTGTGTGTGTATACGTGTGTATACACGTGTGTGTGTGTGTGTGTGTGTGTGTATACACGTGTGTGTGTGTATACACGTGTGTGTGTGTGTATACACGTGTGTGTGTGTGTGTGTGTATACACGTGTGTGTGTGTATACACGTGTGTGTGTGTGTATACGTGTGTGTGTATACATGTGTGTGTGTGTATACATGTGTGTGTGTATACATGTGTGTGTGTATACATGTGTGTGTATACGTGTGTGTGTATACGTGTGTGTGTATACGTGTGTGTGTGTATACGTGTGAGTGTATACGTGTGTGAGTGTATACATGTGTGAGTGTATACGTGTGTGTGAGTGTATACGTGTGTGTGAGTGTATACGTGTGTGTGTGTGTGTATGTCTCCATGTGTGTGTGTGTATGTCTCCATGTGTGTGTGTGTATGTCTCCATGTGTGTGTGTATGTCTCCATGTGTGTGTGTATGTCTCCATGTGTGTGTGTATGTCTCCATGTGTGTGTGTGTATGTCTCCATGTGTGTGTGTACGTGTACATGTGTGTGTGTACGTGTACATGTGTGTGTGTGTGTGTGTGTGTGTGTGTGTGTGTGTACGTGTGTGTGTGTGTACATGTGTGTGTGTGTGTGTACGTGTACATGTGTGTGTGTGTGTGTGTGTCTACGTGTACATGTGTGTGTCTACGTGCGTGTGTGTGTACGTGTGTACGTGTGTGTGTGTCTACGTGTGTGTACGTGTGTGTGTGTGTGTCTACGTGTGTGTACGTGTGTGTGTGTGTGTCTACGTGTGTGTGTGTGTCTGTGTGTGTGTGTGTGTCTACGTGTGTTTGTGTATACGTGTGTGTGTTTGTGTATACGTGTGTGTGTGTGTGTCTACGTGTGTGTATACGTGTGTGTGTATACGTGTGTGTGTGTCTACGTCTGTGTGTGTGTGTCTACGTGTGTGTGTGTGTGTGTGTGTGTGTGTGTGTCTACGTGTGTGTGTGTTTGTGTCCCTGTGTGTCCTTTGGCCCGTCACTCCGCCTCAGGCCAATGAGAGGTGTGCGGGGGCGGGCCAAGGGACCAATGAGGTGGGAAGGGGGGAGGAGGAGGTGGGGAAGGGGGAGGGGAGGAGGTGGGGGACAACCCCTTTATAACGCTGTGCTTGGGGTCCAAAGAATCACATCGCGCTATAAGCAGATCGCGTTAAAAATAATGTATAATTGTATGCATTGTACCATAAAGTATTTAAGATACCAGCAATCGTGTTGTAAAGTATTCATAAATACGAAAATTGGGAGCACGCTTGCATCACGTTATAAGCGGATCCGCGTTGTAACAGATCGCGTTATAACGGGGTTGAGCTGTATATATATATATATATATATATATGTAACATAGTATGTCCATAGGTACCTCTCTTTCCCCCACAGTGTATCTGTGATGTAAGTCCCTAGTAAGTTCAGGGCCTTCATGAGTTAATCTATGGGCCTGTGACCCCCCTTTTCCGCCCACTTGTAAGTGATGGAAGTGAGGTGGTGACTCATGGCCTGTGTACAGCCTATCAGACATAGGTTCAGGCCATGAGCCCGCCCCTTCCTGAAGCTAACCAGTGGGTGTAGGCAAAGTTAGATTAGTCTTGCTCTGCCTTCCAAGGTAGGAGCATGAGCTGTCGGACTCTCCCATGGCGCGGATGAGCTGGCCCACCCTAGGCCTAATGGTCTAGGGACCAACAAGACTCAAGGCCGCATACTATTGGGGCAGCACCATCCTGAAGTCCTGGGTCGTTGGACCCTAACAACTGTGCTGTAAGAAGAGCTGTGAAGCATTGATGAGTAGAAGTGTATAGATGTGTGTGTGTGTGCTCACCACAAACAGGACAGCACCACAGGGTTGAGGTGGGATGTTTGTATACACCGACCAACCACGTCCGGATTGCAGAGTCGTAGTTGGGTCAGGGTAGGAGAGGTCAGAATAGTCATGGTACTTGCCGTGGTCTAGGATTGGAGAAGTCGGGTGGTCGTTGTGCGTAGCCGGGGTCCAGGAGTAGAGTGGTCAGAATGGTCGTTGTGTGTAGCCGAGGTCTACGGTTCAGAGAAGGTAGAGGTCCTGGTACAAGCTGAGGTCAAAAGGTACAAGAGAGCAAGACAGAATGCACAGAGCGGCAGCAGGATACTTGAGGCAAGCACTTGAAGCATAAACAGAAGTGTATGCTCAGCCAATCTGCCAGAGGGCTGGCTGAGCATATAAGGCATATAAGACCTGGCAGAGGTCCAATGGGAAGCACTGAGTCATCATACATATTCTGTCCACTGGTAAACAGGGCGGCGTGCACCGCAGATGAGAAGTCGTTGCTGATAGCATTAACCCCTCGAGTGCCCCTGGTTTTGCGACGCCGGTGTGGTGGAGACGAACGTCCTCTGTTGCGTCAAGGAACGCGGCAGCGGAGCCTAGGTCCTGTCCCTGTTGGAGTACAGCAGCGCTCGTGCGAGTGGCGTCACCCAATGCGTCATGGGGGCGGGACTGAGGTCCAATCCTCAGTGTGTGTGTGTAGATGTGTAGATAGATGTGCGTGTAGGTAGATGTGTAGATGTGTGTGTAACCCCTCTACTTTTAGCTCTGAAACTAACAACTGTTGCGGAGTCTGGAGCCTGAGTCCCTTATTACTTACTGGGCCACACGTGACCTACTGTCAGATGGCAGGAATAATACAAGCACAGTATTGGTAATTCACACAGTTTACTACACTTATTAAACTCAAGCACCTTGTGATCTTCAGCACGGGATCACTACACACTGTACACATATACAACACAATCCCCAAATAGCGCTGTGCGGGTGTGAGTCGGAGGGACTGGAGTTGAGCACCCCTGCCCTATTTCATTTAAAGTACTCCATGTGTTTGCAGAAGGGCTGTTGCTATAATTACGACGGCTGTTGCTAGAACTGATGGACCCACTTAAGGATGGCAACGTCGCCCTGGCACTTAAGCGGTGGTTAAATACCAAGTGTAATAACCTCACTCGCGTAAACCACGGGCAATGCCTGGAGTAGTGTTGCTGCAGAGAATAGAACATAGACCACCGTCAATACAACGCGTGTATTGTTGTGCACTGCTCAGCGCAGGGTCAGTCATAGATTATTGCTGTGAACAGCTGTATTATCTGTTGATTACAGAAATCAGAGCCCCCTTGAAATTGCTCGGATAGTTTGTTTGTTTAAGAGATCACGGTTGCAGCAGATGCCGTTTCAATTTTTTTTTTCCCCTTTTTTCCACTGGAGTTTTCCTTTGGTCTGTTGCTTTCATTTCTCAGGAAAGGCGACCTTTGACCTTTTTGTCTAATTCCTTACAGACATTATTCCCCCCTCCCCACCCCCCCACCTCCCCATAGCATTATGTCTTCGCAGAGCTTCAGTAATGGAATATAAACAAAACAAGCTGGAAATCTCTTAAGATTTGCTCTTAGATTTGCAGAGAACGTACAGGTTATACATACATTTACATCTTTGACTGTGCAAGTATGTAACAAACACAATATTTCAAGAAACATTTATTTATTTATTTTCAACCGTGAAACTGTCCCTTGAAAGCTTCATTCTCTATGGACTCCAGAAATACAGTTACATAGTAGATAAGATTGAAAAAAAGACATATGTCCAAGTTCAACCCACGTTAAATTTAGACCTGTTCTTGTTGTCGTGATATTACATACAAATAAGTTGCTCATTCCTTTTCTTTTGTTGCACTGCAAATATAAATTTCCCTAAAGTATAAGTAACTATTCTGAATCGGAGTGTTTTTCCATCGCTTGCATGAAGGGCTGTTCGATTCTTGGTGATGTGTTCGTCCCTTTGCAGGTTTTCATACCTGTTGGCGCTGAACACGTGCAGTACTTAACTCGGCGGTCAAAGGAGCTTGCAACACAATGCTGCTAGTTTACATTTAATTACACCTCTTCTGTACGCAGCAAATACAATGAGCACATCCCCATGTCTCTCACTGGTCCCCATTACTGCCTTTCATCATTGGCTTCCCTGGAGTCTCTTTTGTTCCGGTCCATTCGAGAGCCAGGTGCACTTGATCCCAGAAGAACCTTACCTATCGTCCACGGGATCCTGCGGTGGAGCTCTGTTAATTGATTTTAACTGTAAATTCAGATATTATGTGCATTGTAATTACATGTTGCTATTCATTGACTGCTGCGATGTCTCTTTGCATGTAGTCATTGGTATGGCAGTTTGCACTCACGTTTTTGGTGAAAGCAAATGCTTGTCCCATAGCATAAGGATATGTACGTAGTAACCAGGGGGATCCTGATGCCAAAAATAAGACAGCACACCGCAGATGTACAAAAAGATGTGTATTAAGAACACCCGGCAGCCAATGTTTCGGTCCTCGTAGAGGGACCTTCCTCAGGGCAGTGAAATACATATATATATATATACAGTGGGTCCTTGGTTATCTGACGGAAAGCGTCTCGCAAAGCGCCGTCGGAAAGCAGGCCCATTGTTAATCGGCGGCGGTGACCATCGGATACGCGAATTAGGCGTCGGACAATGCGTCCAGAGACTGCATTGTGCGGCGTCGGATAGAACGTTAGTCGGTAAGCGGAACGTCTGATACCGAGGACTGCCTGTATATATGTATATATAGGTGTGTGTGTGTATATGTATGTATGTATATATGTATGTATATGTGTGTGTGTGTGTGTGTGCTGGTGGGATGTTTTTATAGGATATATTATATATATGTATATAATATTTTATAATCCAATGACACGCACGGCCACACCATAGGTCCAGTAAATAAGTTGGTGCGTCTATCCCATAAAAGCAATAACAGACCATACGTAAGGTTGCAACACGACATCAAGGGGAAAGCACGCAGGTAAGTAAATCCAGTGGGGGACGAAACGTCGTTTTTTTTGTGTCTTCTATCAATATAGAAAATTCATGATTTACTTACCTGGTGCTGTCCCTTGTGTCGTGTTTGCAACCGGTTATCAGGTATGTCTATATATATCATATAATAAACATTCATCTTGACTTATTTTCCGTGCTTGTCTGTCCTTTGTATAGTGGGCATGTTTTGAGTTACACACCGTCTCTGTGATGCCAATTTTCTTCTCCTTTTGCTCCGCTCCTGATATTCCTTTTACAATGACACACTTGTTAAATCTCCTCATATCCTTTACCCTCCCGCTCATGTATTCCTACTTCTGGTGTAGAGTTGAAGAAAAAAAAGTTTCTATATTGAATTTTTACATATTCCTCCTACGCGTTTTGGTTCCAGCTGAGAACGAAACGCGTAGGAGGAATATGTAAAAATTCAATACAGAAACGTTTTTCTTCAACTCTACGAGTGCCCACTGCCTTCCTACTATCGAGTCTATTCACACAACAGGATCTACCACAGGACCAGACCCCTGACCGCAATTGGTACCCCACTACTTACTTGTTCTGGTACAGTGAATACTAAAGGAGTCCAAGCTCTAAAATGCCCTTCTTCCTACGTCCATGCTGCTTCGAGCACTTGGCTTCGATCTTGCTCTGCTAAGACCCCGGCCGGTCCGTAGAATTGCCTCCTTGGGCAGCAAAAATGTGCTGTGGTAATGGGGGGGGGGAGGGAGTGTTTGCCGTTTCTTTCCTCTTATGTGAAAAGGGAATAACCCGGAATGTAGAATGGAATAGATCTCACCGGGGAGGACAAAACAGAGCAAATAACTATTGATATGTTGTTCTGAAACACTTACCAGCAATGAAGAAATGGGGTGAATCATTACACAGCGCTGAGACTCGCTGCTTCTCCTTAGACCTGGCTCTTATCAGCTGTATCATTTACTCTGCACTGGCTGACTGCTTATCTGCAGCATGCAAACTGTATCAATAGAAATGAGATCACCTTTAACCCATTTGTCACTGGAAGGGCCTGCAATGCATTGTGCGTGTTTAGTATAATTATATTGCGTTCGTAAATAAATACACACAGGAATAATTTCGGCAGTTCAGAAGCAAGTAGTGGCCCATACAGATAAACTGTGAAAAATCTGTGATAAGGTCGTCCCTTCTACAAAGAGCTTAAAATTTAAAGTGAGTGAGCAGCAAACCAGGCCTATAGTTTTCTGCTGCCTGTTACAAGGCTCGTAGAAGTGATACAGCGATTACTCTCTGACCAGGAAAGGCTATTAGATCTTATTATACCAATGACATATTTTGGCCTGTCCCCAGGTTGTCTGACACGTCTCCATCTCTGTTTTGTGCCAGCGGAAACACTGCGAGCCTGATCGTGCTGAACTCGGCATTGGCCAGAGTCCACATTTCAAAGACTATTTACTTCATTCAGATGAATGAGACCTACATCAAAGTGAAGATGTGCTTGCTTGTCCTACGACCACACTCGTTGGGTAATAGTGACCTGTGTTCTGTTTAGGTCGTCGGTTTTTTTCCCGATCGAAGTGCGTTCCTCAATGCTAAACAATATTATGCCAAGTTGTAAAGGGACAATGTTTAGGTCAGGTCCCCAGTGGCTGCTACGGCGCACGCCACAGCACAGCCGTCTACGGCAGGGTGGCGCAAACTTTTTTCCCTGCGCCCCCCTGCCGGCTGTCCCCTCACTCCCGCGCCCCCAACGTACCCGCGCTCCGGAGTAATGACGTCACGTTGCCATAGCAACGTGACGTCACATGACCTCGCAGCGTCATTTTGACGCCGCGTTGCCATGGCGATGCAGGGAGGAAGCCGCCAGAGCCACGGTAAGTTAGGTTTACAGAGGCGCTGCAGCTCCCCCGGCACTTAATTGAGTGCCTCCGGGAAGCGCGCGGGGCCTCTGTAAACCCCGCGCCCTCCCGTCGGCAGTCTCGCGCCCCCCCGGGGGGTCGCGCCCCACAGTTTGCGCACCGCTGCTCTACGGGACAGGCCCCAGTGGCCGTGTGTGGGCGTGCAAAGCGCTGTCAGGGCGCGCCGTACGCTGGCAGGGAAGACGAGAATTTTGTCTTCCCGCGACGCGGTCGCATGCTCAACGGGCAGCCAATGGAAGGGCAGATATGCTCTGCCATGGCTGCCCCTTCCTCCCCCACTGTCATGGCCCCGCGCATCCCATCGCTCCCCTACAGTGCTGTAGTCAGTGCACGTGCCGCCTGGCGCACGTGCAGCAGGGAGGACTGGCGCTGCATCCTCCCGTAAACATGACTGCCATTCTGAATCTACTTCAGTTGCTGTCGAGACTCTATCATCCCCTCTCCCAGTACAATGAGATACTGCACATACCCAGCCCTCACCGGGGGTTCATCGTGGAATGTGCCTGTCCTGATTGCAGGGTCCCAGTGGCTAAGCCTCCACAATGTACAAATCCCCACCCATAGTGTTACATTTAATAACGTATTATGCGCATGATACACTTTTTATAAATGTGTTAAACGTGGCTTTTTCTTGCTGAGGATGTTTTAAAATGTGACCAACTTCCTTCCTGCAGCTGTTGGATCAACCTAAATACCCTGAGGCCAGAAAGATGTATTTTGATGTAAACTTCTGTTTTGATGTAGTGTCCAAAACTTAATGGAGTCGCCCGCATCCAGGAAGCCGGTTAACCCTCTAAAGACAGGGAAAACGCAGTTTTAATGTTTTATTAACAAGACAACGAATGTCTTAGATTTAACTTCAAAGACACCCTTCGTTTGAGGCTTGTTTTCATCTTATCTCCGTTCTGTAAATTGTATCAATCCCTGTCGGCAAGAGATTCTCATATTTAAAGCACCAGTTTCACTCTATTAAAAAACAAAAAAAATAACAAACAACATATGAAATACACACCAGTATTACTTTTTTTTTTGTCATTTCAGAAATCCCAGTGTTTTAAAAAAAAAAAAAAAACATTTGTTTGTGAAAGTTGTAGTGAAAATGTTTTTTTTTAAACATGCCTGCCACTGAGCCTCCTAGTAAAGATCGTAAAATAAAACCTTGGGGGAAAAAAAACAGAGAACACATGAGTGTGTTGATATGTTGGAACCAGAGTACCACTACTTTTTATTTACCATCTTAAAGTTCCACTTTCTTTCAAATAAACTGCTGTGTCTTTTTAAAGAGGCTATTTTTATACCATAATCGCAGACTGAGCCACCTGCGCTGAAGCAGGGATATCCTTCAAACCTCATCTCTTGGTGGCCCTTGAGATGGCCACCACATGGCTAGGTTTTAGCCCCCCAATATATTTAGCATTGAGTATGATGTGTGACAAGGTGGAGCGGCTGAGGCCTCATTTACACATCTTTTAAATACATATTCACCTTTGAAACCAACATAAAATGAGTAAATAAAAAGGAGGGGCCTTTAGGGTGCCGGGGAACACCCCTTTTTATCGACCGATCGTGTGTGCATTCAGGGAGATTATTATTGTTTATAACACGCCGACATACTCCGTAGCGCAGTACCATGGGGCTGGTGCACGGAAGCAATAAAATAACATACATTGTTACAGTAGGTAAGGAGGGCCCTGTCCCCAGGAGCTTACACTCTACAATGAAAGGTAAGTGGGAACAGAGTACATTGGGATGGGAAGGTTGGGGTGTTTCGGACAGCTGCTTGTCGGCGGAGATTCTTACCTATATTTGCACCTATATATTTGAGCAAAAGCAGCTGCTGATCGAACCTTCGGAGGGTGCTGTCTAGACACCAGTTAATAAACAAGAAATGATGTGTGTGACGTAGCGGTTTCACTGCATCTAGCTCAGGGGTGGCCAACTCTAGTCTTCAAGGGACAGTTTTCAGGATATCCCTGCTTCAGCACAGGTGGCTCAGCTGTTGACCTGTTGGCGGCCCTTGACTTCTGGAGTTGGCCACGGCTGATGTAGCGAGACGGGAAAGGGACTTGACTGCTGATTGCATTATTTTTCTGTTCAGACGCTCTGCTCTCTGACCGCTAAGAAGCCTCTGGTTATAAATACGTTGGGCTTGATTTTTTTTTCTTTCTTTTCTTCAACCAGAACTTAAGGCTACAGCATGATCTCATCCTATTGTCAGGGTAAAGTCTTTAGGGAGTGTGACCTTGTTCAATAACATGACATCATCTTTATTTATTTTTCCTTCCAGAGGCTATAAATCATAAAATTGACTTCATCGCTCGCTAAAGGAACAGGCAGGGGGGAGGGGGGGTTAGATCAAATCAGGTGCCTCTCTTACAAGGGGCTTTCCGTGTGGGGAATGAATGTCCTAGGCTTCTATTAACCCTTTAACGGTGCGTTCACTTTGAAAAGCAGATGGAGGAAATGTCATCTTTGTGTTCAACTTTTAAAATGCGGGCACTAAATCTGCAAATCCGTGGCTACATTTTCTGCTGGAAAATGCTCTTTTTTTTTTTTCCCCCCCGTGGCGTTTCATTAGAAAGCATTCATTCCGCATGCAAACCGCAACAGCCAGTCGTGCTAAAATGTAGATGTTTATAAAAGTCACAGATGGAGGCAGCCATCTTAAATGTGACCCACAGAAAATGTTTGTCCTCATTCGATTTGTCTACAGCCAGTGTGGCTCTGTGAATGGGCCATTTTGAGTAATATATACACACACACACACACACACACACACAAGAATATGGGCCTCGATGTGAATGTCGGCATGACCAAAGTGATGTTCAATAAATATGTCAAGTCTGCAAAGATTGTAATAAATGGAATAGAACTGGAAGAACTCAAAGACTATGTCCGTTTTTGGCCGGCAAATAACAATGGGTGGGATAATTTTTTTAATGAAATCAATAGGCGAATGAAGATTGGATGGCGCGCATTTGGAAGCAACAAGACAATGTTTCATGGGAATCTTCCACGGTGAATGAAGAGAAAAGTTTTTGACCAGTGTGTTCTGCTCGTACTCGCATATGGATGTGAAACTTGGACCCTACTTGTCAAAGATAATTCAGAAGCTTCAGACAACACAAAGACATATGGAGAGATGCATGCTGGGTATTACCTGAAGAGACAGGAAAAAGAATGAATGGGTTTTGAAACCAAACAAATGTCTGTGACACCATCACAAGGGTGAAGAAATTAAAATGGCGGTGGGACGGACAAATCGCAAGAAGAAATGACCATCGTTGGACAGGGATGGCACTCAACTTGATTCCAAGAGAGATTCAAAGAGCAAGATGATGACCAAGAGTAATAAGATGGGTGGATGAAATCAGTAACTTTGTTGAATGACGTGACGTGGAGTCTTGTAACCTCAGTAACTGGAAGATCATTGGGAAGGCCTCATTCAGGAGTCCATCTACAAGGGCAGAAGATGATATTTAGATCCATTTTTTTTTACCACCACTGTGCACTTTTAATTGCAGTTCAATTCCTTGCAACTAGAAAAGGTTTACGTCCAAAACAGATTAAATCTTAGTACGGTAAACACGGCAATAAAACGAGGAGTCCTTGTCTGTGCTCGACTCTTTTCTCAGCTACTGCTCTTAGTCACCAACGTCTGAAACATAAGAACCAAGGGAAAAATGTTTTCCACCCTGAATGATTGACCTTTCAAATGTCCCCCGGGGCTAGGTGAACAAAAAAAAAAGGATCATTTTACCTGCAATGAATTTCTGCACACTCATCAAGAAGAAATGTGGGGTGGGGGGCGGAAGGAGACTGAAAGGCTGGCTAACATATGGAGGATCCCATCCTAATGTGTATGATTTTATATATATATACTGTGTATATATATATATATATATATATATATATATATATATATATATATATAGCAACTGTAAATATTACTGTATGCTCATTTGCATGTCTTAGACAGGTCTGCAACCCTATCTTTCCCCATTGTCACCCAGCATACAGCGCTTCCACTGCAGCAAGGGATTCTGGGAAATGACAGACATGCAATATATATATATATATATATATATTAGGCAGAAATGTTTGTCAAGTCAGGGGTAATGATGATATTTTCTGACACAAAAAAGGGAAGAAAAGTGACAGAGTTTAAAGGGCCTGTTCCCCCTATTTGATTTTTAAAATTTTTTTACTATTCCCCCCACCCTTTTTTATGACATGGGTTGCGAGCAGGGGGACCGGTGGTACCGTACCCTCCAGGGGGAAACAAAATGGCAGATTAAATCTCCCCTTGTCACGTGGGCCAGTAGGAACACGGGGGGATTTCATTTGAAATCGGAAGCCCTGGTGCTATGATTCCCAATATGTACCTCGAGAACTTGGGGGTCCGTGGAGCTGAAATTAACATGGTTCAGCTATGACGACCCACCACCAAAAAACCCTTTGCGTGTCGGAGACCTCCGGCGCACCACGACCCCTACGACACTCGCAGTCACGTGATCGTGCCGTCATATGACAGAATGATAGATAAGGAGGAGTCCTCTTCCTTATAGATCGCGTTGGAGGGGAGAACGCCACCCGCCTACAAGAACGAGCAGTACGAATGACGTAGCCACTACGCCGGGGGGAGGTCCTGCAGAGCCAAACCCCATGATGTAGGGGTTACGTCTATAGGGGACCTAAAGGGATCATATTAAAATATAATAATGCTTTGAGTAACTACTTCACTTAAAGGACTAATGCCTTTAAAAAAAAGTTTGAAGCAGGGGGTCCTCCAGGGCAGAACCCCGTTAATTTCAGCTCCGGGGACCCTCTGTGGCCTGAGATACTTACATCGCAAGGTGATGGCAGTATCTCCCTCCTGTTTAAAGGTCACTGGCCAATAGGACGCTTCCTTTTGGGGCCTGCTGGATGTGGGACCTTTTAAATTACCCCTCCCGTGGTATGTCTCTAAGGAAGCAGGGGGGTCCCTGGAGCTCAAACCGACGCAGTTCAGTTCCGGAGACCTCGCGCTTCTAACCTAGTCTAAAAAATAAAAATAAACCTAGAAGCAACGCCACTTTAATCACTCCGAGTAAATACTCCCCAAAGTGACTCTAGAGGAGTCAAAATCTATACAAAGTACTTTGCTACATTGTCGCATGTGGAATTCTGCGGACACTTTGAGCTCGATACATTAATCCCCCCCGTGTCCTATTAGATTAACACAAGTATATTTCACCATTCCAAGCTGTTTTGGGGGGCCCGTTGGCAGGGGGCGGTGGTTAACAAAGGTTTGAAGCAGGGGGTCTCCAGAGCTGAACCCCATTAATCTCAGCTCCGGGGACCCCCTGCTTCCGGAGATACTCGCCTCCATAGGTGGTGCCAGTATCTCCTGTTTTTCAGCATCCTCGTCACATGAGGAAGCTGAACCTGATGACGTCACGACTTCCTATTGGCCCGCAGGCAGACATATAGTGAACCCCTGGAGCGACTACTGGCGCCCCCTACGGAGGTAAGTATCTCCGGACGCACGGGGGTCCCTGGAGCTGAAATTAATGGGGGTTCCGCTCCAGAGACCCCCCTGCTTCAATCCCGTATTTTTAAAAAAAAAAAAAAAAAATAAGGGCTTGGATTGCCTCTTTAAACAAGACCCAGCAGCTGTCCTTCCCAGCAACGATAGGATTTCACTTTATTCTCATTATTGTGAGATTTCTGCGTCTTCGGTTCCAAAGTTTCCGTGCTCTGTTTCGCCTCAAAATCCCCAGACGTGGACTTCATTTCTATGAACAATATTGCCTTAAATTACCTTTCTGCGGCATGTTACTTGTGTGATCCTTCTCGATCGACATCTGTCAAATGTAACGCTGCCGTTATGGATTAATGACTAGGAATTGAGTGCCCCGACCACAACCCATTATACGGTTGGAGCAGCAAATACTTTACTTGTTACTCACCCATGTGTGTGTGTGTATCCTGAATATTATGTTGCATTTTCGTTGATTTTCGCGAGCCGTCCTCGGTAAGAATTGGTGGATGTTAACCCCCTTAGTGCTGAGAGGTGGGCGATCTAAGTGGAGGACTCTCCAAACGCATTTGCCGAAAAAATGACAAGTATATAACAAGTTACGCTCATCTGTCAACCGTTGTGGTCAGGATGGAAGGCAGGGGGTGGGCAACTCCAGTCTTCAAGGGCCACCAACAGGCCAGGTTATAAGAATATCCCAGCTTCAGCACAGGTGGCTCAGAGGCCCGTATTTATATAGAATCCACCCGTCCAGCGGGTTCGCACCGCATCACCGACTCCCTGCAAGCTGTCCCAATGATCTCCTTTATAATGGGCCCTCAAGTTAAGTACCTTCGTAGCATAAGAGTGAGAGCTACCAGGGGAAGTCCAGAATACTGTTGTTTGCTACATGTTCTGTCCAGATGCAACATGTGCTAAGAAAGCACTATTTGTGTTTATTAAACTTCCTGGCGTCCATGTTTTTCCTCTGCTTATTCACGCCCAGCCTGCACCCTGCCGGAGAGACTGCCATTGAACACAACCGATTTGCCCTCCTTTAGAACTGGGTAAGGAGGTTTACATATGTATTATTTTCTTTGAAGAACACAAACGTTGACCCAGGTTATTTTCTTTTTAAATGAATCCAAGGGTGAGACTCTCGAGGTTTGCCTCAAATTTCCCTCTGATTCTAAAATTCATGCAGAAGCTCAGATTTTTAGCCCGTGAACCTGCCCACGTAGTGAATAAAAATAATATAAATGTGGGTAATATTTATTGGGTTTACTTGCTTCTCCCACCAAAATCCCACAGTAGAAGCATCCCTGGAATGATCCCATATAACAAGTTCCCATCAAACTGATGCAAGAAGTGTGACGTGAACAGGGCCGCCAACAGGGGGGAGAGCCGGGACAACTGTCCTGGGCACGGCGGCTACGAGGGGCCTGGCCAGATGTCAGGCCCAACGTCTGTGCCCGGCTGCCGGGCCTCTTTCCTTCCTCACCTGCAGTTGGCCCCTTCCTCCCCTCTCTCCTCCCCCCCCCCCCCCCAGTAGGCCCTCCTGCTACTGGACCCAGCCTCAGGTGTAAGCCCCGCGCCAGAAGTCGGGCGTGGCACCGGAGGTCTGCCACAAGGTATAAATGTGTGGTTATTGTGTTAGGAATGGGGGGGTGGGGGTATTGTGTTAGGAATGGGGGGGGTGGGGGTATTGTGTTAGGAATGGGGGGGGTGAGAAGGAAAGAGGAGGTGGGCATATGAGAGATGGGGGGGGTCTCACAAGGCTACCCACATGGGGGTGAGGGGGCAGTGGAGACTCTGGCCCCCGGGAACGCCGTCTGCGGCCCTGATTGTGAAGCTGTGGATTACTCATTTCTATTCTCTGGGTTTGGGTTCTGTATTGCATCAAAGTGACTCATTTCCTCTTCCAGTGTCCCTCTGTGCCTGGTGGCTTCGTGCTGCCGCATGTGCTCTCTGACATGTGTCTCGTGCAGCATCAAAGAGGATGTCCTATTATTATTATTATTCTGTATAACCCGGAGTTTTTAAATCATATGGATGTAAAGAGGTTTTTACTTTGCGATGGAAGCAGCACGGGGACACCAGAAGAACACCACATGGTAAGTTTTATGCCTTTGCTCCGCACCTTCTTATACCGGATTTGCTACACAACTTTTCTTACTAGACATTAACACCTTGACTACAAACACCTGCAAGAGGGAGACAGTGAGACTTTGAGAGTCTGTTCTATTTCCTTTTAATGGACGGTTCATTTTGAGCTCTGATGTTAGCGCTAACAATTCCTCGTCTCCGTCCAAACACAGGACTTTTTTAATGCATAATTGAGGTTAGAAGCTGATGATTACCTAATAACTAATGCATGTGCTTCTTTGGCAGCTATTAAGGAGCGAATCACCCATGAATATAGTTATCCAAACAATATACAGCGGAGGAGGTACTAAAAATACTTCAAGAGCAAATGAATAATGAGCATCAAAGGATCTCCCTAATGATGTAACTGTCAGGTGTCCAGCTCTGGTTTAAGGCAGGGGTGCTCAACTCCAGTCCTCAAGCCCTTGAAGACTGAGCCTCTGATTGAGCCACCTGTGCTGAAGCAGGGACTGATTGAGCCATCTGTACTGAAGCTGGGATATCCTGAAAACCCGACCTGTTGGGGAGAGGGGGGGGGGGGCGTGAGGACTGTAGTTGAGCCCCCTGGTTTAAGGTAACCCCGTTGTTACCAGACCCCCTTTTGGATACGAAGCAGCACAATCCTGACATCATCTCTTTATCTCCCTTAATATTATTGTAGAAAAACAAACTGGGAGACTAATCCTGTATTGTGTGTGAATGTTATAATATGTCGGGGCAGCTTCCACTTCTCCGTTGGTCTTGACTTGCCTGCACTCTTCTTTGTCGTGCGTCATAGTCTTCCCTCCCACATTGTACTGCGCTGCGGAATAGGTTGGTGCCATCGAAATTAAAAGAAGACAATAAGGGTTTCTTTTGCTTCCCTGAAGAAAAAAAAACACATGGGTCTTTACCTACAGGGGGAATGCCGTATAGTTACATAGTTACATATTTACATAGTTACATATTTACATAGTAGATGAGGTACAAAAAAAGACATACGTCCATCAAGTTAATCCTATGTTAAAATTTAGACGACAGATACTTTATCCTATATCCGTACTTGCAGCATATTGACCCAGAGGAAGGCAAACAAAAAACCCCAAATGAATTATCCAATGATATCTCATAAGGGGGAGAATAAATCCTGTCCTGTAGCTCGGTACCTCGTTTATGAGAAGTACAAATGACAAATATTCAGCATGCACGTAAAGATGGGCATGGTGGCAGAGTCTCTCTGAAAGCCACGTCCTAGTTGTCTGGCAATCAGAGGAATCGGTGTCCTGTGCGTGTGCTGCTTAGGGTTCCACATTAAAAAAAAAAAAAAAAAAAATACATCAATTTCGAGTATATTGGTGAACAGACAGAATACACGCTGCTTCTGCACCGCTTCCTGCTCTGTGCCAAGCGGCCACCATATGGGCTGAGCTGCAGCGAGCCCGAAATGACAAAGCACTCTTTTGACTGTGAATTGAATAGGAAAGGATGTCAGTTATTGCTTTGCTCCTGTGGCCATACCGCAAGTGCACCTGCAGTAACAAACTGGCATTCACCCTCTGAAAAGCACCACATGCTCCTATTGTTCCCCCCCGAAACAGAAGTGTAAACCTCGGCTGTGCTCACCCGACCCCCCGTCACAGCTACAAGGTTACAAGCAGCTCCCTCGTATGCAGAGAAGTGACTTACAGACGTGTTTTTGGGGCGCTGATCTGCGCCTTATTTTGTTCTCCTGCATTTATTACAAGGTGTGATGCCAAGTTTATTTATTTTATTTATAAAATATTTTACCAGGAAGTAATACATTGAGAGTTACCTCTCGTTTTCAAGTATGTCCTGGGGTGTTGCCCGATGGCATGTACAGAATAAACCGGCAGGACAACCCCTCCCCCCCCCCCGCCCCCCTTCCTGAACCGTTTCAGCGCAGTCGGTTTAGTGTATCGCCTGGGGATATTCCACTTCTGTTATGGAATCCCAGCCACATGCAAAAGGGGGATCGTTCTGCACCGAGACCCGTTATTAATATCGCCCCGGATTATGTGATTACAAAAAAAAAACAGGGTCAGAACAAAAAGCATTTTGTTTCCAGTGTATTATCCGTTTCATCCCCCCCCCCCCCCCCCCCCCCCGCCTGGCTTGAATTAGAAACCTCACTTAGGGCGCACAGAGGATTTGAGCATGAAAACAAAAAAAGGATGATGTCTGGAAGCGCTGAACTGGGCAATCTGTTAAATGAGACAGCTGTTCTGCAGTCTCCCAGTATGTGACAGCTGAGCTGGGGGATCAGACAGGGAGCTGGTCTGCAGCTGCTGCTGGGGGGGGCTTTCCGCCCCCCTGTATTGTAAATAGGGGACTGAGACATTCTAAATCATCTGTTACTTTCATTAACTCTTGGCTTCCTAGGAATATTCGTTAGCCAATTTGCCTTAATGTTAGATTAACCGGTATTACACGAAGCAGTTGTTTGTAGGTGTTTTTTTTTTTTTTTTTTGCTTAAACATGGCATAAGCGAATGTTTAAATTGGTCTACAGTATTTGTAATGTTTCAATGAAGTCATCCTTTGGCTATGAAATATACTGTAGGGACAGACTTAGCAGACTTTAAAATGTGACTTTTAAAATGCTGCAACAATTAAAATTAGCATTTTATTTTTATGAAGCACTAAATGTATTCACAGATTTACTGCGATACAAGAAAACATTTGGATAATTAAATGTTTGTTCATTGGAGCTTGCAATCTAAATGAATGAGTTATGCTGTGTGCTTAACAGATATTCTATGCCACCCGCTTCCAGATTTCCAATGCAAGACACACAACAAAAAGCTTTCCCTGAATGGGTTTTGTGGCTCTACTCTTCTATAGGGTTAAGATGTACAAGTGTAGTGGACTAGACTACATTTCTTTAGAGACTTCCATTACATTAAGAAAAATATATATTTTTAAACTATATGGCCTATGTGCTGAGATCTTATTTGAAATTCTTTTGTACGTCAATTTTTGTGCTAAAAAGTAGCTACAAACCTTCCTAACGTGTTATGTATGAAGGTCGTTATGTGACTGCATGATACGTATAATAGTTCATTGTTTGAAATTAATTTTGACACATGTCATCATGTTGAATGCCTGATTGATAGAATTTGCTACCAAAAAAAAATTATGATTGCATTTGTAATATTTATTAGTAAATATTCATTAGTGTAAGATTATTTGTAATAGTCGTTCTGCTAAACAAATACATTTTGTTAACCTATCTAATGAAACCCCCATGCTGCCTTAAATCCATTTTTCTTTGATAGATAATTACTTAATTCTGTGATAACGCTATTTAAGCTGCAGACCCAGCAATATCCTACGTGGTTTTTTTTTAAATAAATCAGTTCTGTACTATGAGAAAATACTCGTAGCATTTTTTTTAACAACTCTGAGTGACATTTTTAATGTATTATAATGTAAAAGGCATTTTTTGTTTCTATAGCAACCATTTGCAAAGACACATCCCCTCCCTCTTCTGAAATAGGCTCTGAAACACCCCTTGTTGAGCCTGTCACATGATCTTGCTCAGAGAACTTTGCATCTTTGGTCCTCTTGTGCTGCACTGACAGCCATTGAGTGAACCCCAAAGCCGAATCCGAGCCGATCGATCACAGTTGAATGGACAGATCAGGAACTTAGCTAATTACTTATCATTGTATGGATTGCATTGATGAACATATTAAAGTGACCAAAAAAATTAAAAAAACGGCATCTTGTATCGCTTCTTTAAGAGACTTTTTAGGGTTTGTGCAGGCTCATCTTGCGGCCATTTTTACTCCTGTTTATCTCTTGACACACAGATGCCATTTTTTTCCCCCGTACAAACCATTCACATCTGTGCAACAAAATATTTGACCCCAAACATTTCAGGCGCACATTACTACTGTTCGTACAGAGACCCACATGTGCGCAATTACCTTTTACATTTCCATGCTTTCATTTTTATGCTAAAAATGCCATTTTCCGTGCTTAGTACCTGGACCCCCCTGTGTTTTATATTATCATCGGCATGCCCAGAATCTCGGTTATTTGCTGCTATACTAGTACACCCCGGAGGCAGCATGTGAGCAAGTACTGGAGTACTGTTTTATTTTTTATTTCTAATGCTTTACCTGCAGAGGTGAGAACAAAAACCGAGTTACTGTTCAGTGTTCTGCTGTCCCCTCTGACAGTGAAGGGTTAACACATTCTCACCATGCCTTACTAATAGGAACAGGTGTATTCACTGCAGCAGTGATGCTGATAAGAGACAATGATTATCTCCCACCCGAACTACAATATAATGGGGAACTTAGAGCATCTACACCAGGGGTGGACTACTCCAGTCCTCAAGGACTACCAACAGGTCAGGTTTTCATGATATCCCTGCTTCAGCACAGGTGGTTTAGCACAGGTTGCTCAATCAGTGGCTCTGTCAAAGGCTGAGCCACCTGTGCTGACGCAGGGATATCCTGAAAACCTGATTTTTTTTTTGGTAGCCTTTGAGGACTGGAGTTGGCTAATCCTGGTCTAGACCTTACTCACTCACCCCCCCCCCCCCCCCCCCCCCCCCCCCCCAGGTATGAAGCAGGGTTTCTCCGGAGCTGAACCGTGTTAATTTCAGCTCGGGACTCTCTGCTCCCCGAGATACTAACCTCTAAAAAGGTGCTGCCGGTCTCTCCGTTCAGTTTAAAGGTCCGCGGACCAATAGGAAGCCACACGTGATGATGTCACGGCTTCCTATTGGCCCCTTGTGGACCTTTAAACTGCCATATTGGGTGCCCATCCGGAGCTGCTACCGTCGTCAGCTTTAGAGACCCTTTGCTTCATACCTAGTACAACAACAACAAAAAACACAAATGATAACACTTCTGTAAATTAAAGTTTTTGACTGGGCGCAGACCCTTGGTAATAATCACCCTAGTTTTAAAACGTTCATAAGTCCACGTGCATGGACCACAGAACTGAAAGCCACAAGCGCAACTGCAGGGGAAACCAACCTGACTTCCAGATTTTATTTATTCATAAAGGTCTCCACATTTCTTCATCTGGACAGGTCAACATAATGTGACCACGTTTCTTAATCCCCCTCGAAATATTCCCGTTAACAATAAAAATACATCAGATCGCTTTATATATATTTGATCCGAATTTGAACGCAGTGTAATTCACGGATATTCGCATGACCGCTATTTGCACAGTACCGTGTCATTTAGAAGAACGTCAACAAATTCTGCAATTACTACATGGCTCTCACAGTCTAATATTGCAAAATCCATTACAAGAACAGCAGTTTTGCACTCCTCTTTGACCAGACTTAATGGTTAAAAGAAACACAGACAGTAGTGAGATGGGTCAAACAGACACCCTCACTCGTCAACAACGTCACAGACTTCCCACTTTCAGTAATGTTATCCACTTTTAATCTTTTCCTCAACCACACATGAACACTTCAGAGCTTCGCAATTCATAGATCTATGGGATTCGGACATATTTATCTAGTAACACAGGCTCTCCCCCGTGTTTCAGCCACATATTATACCCAACCAAAGTGGCCGCCGCTATTATTGTAGAACTGTGTGTAAGTTGCATGCTATAAACACCTACGCATATACTAAAACACTACTGCTGCTTAACTGACCATGGTTAGATGAGCAGCTAAGTGGGCAGCACTATTGAATAATGGGAAAGAAAGGAAATAGATCCTGAAATCAGTAGAGCCAGCATTAATGGACTTTTGATGGAACTCTTGCCTTTGACCCCATCTTTTAATCGGTAGGCTGGTTAATAGTGAGAAGTCTGCACCCTGAACCTTTGATTTCTTCACTTAGGCCTGCAGTATGAATTGGTGCTCAGAATGCTGTCTTTGTCATGGGAATCACCCATTAATCTACAAGTAGCTGAGTACTGTGGCGCTACACTTGAGGTTCAAACCTTTTTGTGTCATAGATACAGCAGTCCAGAGAGCGAGAGAGAGACAGCAGTAGCAGCCATAATCAACGTCTTAAAGGCCATATTGAACTCCTCTGGATAATTACATCCTGGTCACCTACTCCTTGCAGTTTCTTTTAACCACTTAAAGTTGCAATTCCACATAGCCGTCCAGAAACAATCACAATAACAGTCTATCTGGCTTAACTAAACAAATCTGACAATGCAATTAGCAAAAGTTTGTTTACTTTCATTGGGCGGGGGGGGGGGGGGGAATAATAACAAGATCAGTTTCTTGGGGGTCTCTGAACGGGGAAATGTTTGTCAATAAAGTGTTTTCTTTCCCCTTATCCCACCCCCTGTCCTTATCAGAGAACCAATACAGATAAGGGGAGGTGGGGAGGGGGGATTCTGGCTGTACAAGCGCTCGCTGATCACACAGTGACATCACACAGTGACATCACACAGTGACATCACACAGAAGGGAGCATCCAGGGGGAATCAAATCTTTCACTTAAAAAAAATATTGTAATATACTTGTGTCATAGTTAGTTACAATAGGGTATCAATCATCCAGTTAAGACCCCTTAAACATGTACGTGGAATGGGTTTACTTTGGTTCTGGGAAGGATTGATACCTTTAGTCACATTTTATTTCCAGGGATTTAAAAACAAAAATGTCTATTTGACTTAATTTAGATATTGGGAATTCTTTAGACACGTAGTTCCCAACTCCAGTCCTCAAGAAACCCCAGCCGGTCAGATTTTAAGAATATCCCTGCTTCAGCACAGGAGGTTAAGTCAATATGACTTATCCTTGCTTGAGTTGGTGACACAACCAGTGGCTATCCTTATATAACCTGATCTATTGGGGCTGGTTGAGCATTGGAGTTGGGGGTCCACTGCTGTAGACCAAGTAAAGGGCATGTTCTATTTTGAACAAAATGTGTGCTTTTTCTAAACTATCACAAAGGGCACCCATAATGAAATATTCCCTTTTTGCAGTGTTTAGGATTCTCTGGCAATGACATTAGATTACAGTAGATTAGATGGAAACACACGGATGAGTTTATTCTCACCCACGGCTAACAGAAGATCGGAGACTGGAGAGAGCCAGGACTTGACACGTCTAGAACCCTAATTATGTCATTTGACACCAATCAAATTCAAGTTCTACTACAGTAATGAGCTTTGTGTGCGGTCTCAGAGGTACTTATATGTGTCAGTCACAAGCTACAGCTATGAATTCTAGCTGTACCCCGGGTCCCCAGTCAAAGTTTACCAATTAGTTTAAAGAATGAGGAAGTTCCCCCCCCCCCCCCCTGTAAACTTGTTATTTTTCATCTTGTGACCTTTCACTTACAGGCTATTATCATGTCTGCCCCAGTGCTGCTCATCTCCGGATCAGCGCTATTATTAGCACGTTGGTCCTATACATTAACTCGCATAAACTGGCTCTATTTCGGGTTTTTATCACTGGCGACTGTACTCCTTTCATCTCTGCAATTTCCCCAGTTTGTCGAGGTGCCAGTAATGATTTATCATTCTGTTAAACATAACGTGTATATCAGTTGAGCCTCTGCTGCATGTACGGTGGGAGCATTTCTTTGCTTTATCCTAGCCGTTAAACAGATATTCCTTAATCCCTATTAATAGCCATTATTCTCTCTTGTCTTAATCTCTTTGGAAACTTTCAGTGCCTCAACGGCTTTCAATGATTTCTACAAACCCCTTTAGAACAAAGAGGATTGAAGCCAAATTCGAAAACCTCTCTCTCGATCAACATAATAATTGGTTCCTTCTGAACTCACCAAATAAGACCCTTTAAATAGAAGCGGAAAAATGGTGGCCCTTTTGCACAAAGTAGGGAATGTTACTATGTGATGCACAAGCTGCTTTTCTGTGGTCTCGTTATGGGCTATATTTAATAAGCGGTGCTAAGCCGTAAGACCTTACAGTGCCGTAAAACATGTTTACTTCAATGGTGTGTAGGGTGTCTTATGGCTTAACACCATTGAGTAAATATGGCCTTGGATGCTTACCAGTATCTGCGGTGTTCGGACCTTCGGATGGGCCACACCGTGACATGGTTGTAGGCTTAAAATACTTTGTTCAAAGAATTGAACTACATGACCCTTAATTATGAGAAGATATACAGATATGTATTTAACTGCAGCAGGACCCCACTCATACGGGGGGTTCCGTGGCAGGCCGCCACCACCGCCGCCGAAACGCAGAACATAGCAAATGCTATGTCCACCTGCAATTTTCCGTCTCTCCTACCCCTTCTGCGCATGCGCGGACTCCACCGTCCCTCCTTCTGCGCATGCATGAACTCGGCCGTCCCCCTTCTGCGCACGAGGGGACATGGCGGCCCCCCTACTTGGTACCGCCGTATTGGCGGATCACTGAGAAGCGAAACGCCGAGAAGCGGGGCCCTGCTGTATAGAGTTTTTGATGTTGGATGTAGCACTGGAGCGTTGTGTATTTTGCTCTATACATGAGGTCACTACCCTAGTAGTATTCCTTTTAACACATATATGTGGTGTGGTGGGTTTGGGTTCTGAGTTTACAGGGGCTGTGTGCGTTTGTTTTATCTCTGAACCTCAATATATAAGTTAAAATTGGCACTAGCGATGTGGCCATATTAAATGTATACTACTAGTGAAGGGACGGAGCATTTGAGAGTGTTACAGGAAACCGGGCTTATTCGGTGGCTGTATTTACTCAGATGGTTGACGGAGGAAAATGAATGTTTCAATAAGTGTATAAGCATCAGTTATCCAACAAAGATTGCCAGCGATCTTATTAAGCACCGCGTAACCCATCGTGTATTAAACCTGAAGCAATAAGAGGCAGAACATTCGGTACACGTTCGTTGTCCCTTGTGTCATAGGCCACAAGTTGTACAAAGCTAACGCTGACTCCAACCTGGCAGGAAAATGTTTGCTACCAAAGGAGAGTAAGGAACGAGCCATTTCTTTTAAAGCCGCGATCCTACCTAACCCCCTTTTTTTATAGGATGGGGGATCCCCCAGAGCCAAACCACGTCCATTTCAGCTCCAAGAGCCTCCGGCTCCCAAGATAATGATCAGTGAAACTGCCATTATCACTTACTGGTTTCTACAGGGGCTTTAAATGGGCGTCCAATAGGAGGTCACAATGGATGACACTGTGGCTTCCTATTGGCCAGCGTGACATGGGAGATTTAAACCGCTGTTTTGTGTCCCCTGGAGGAGCAGACGCATCTGTAACTTCACTGTTAAGCATCTTGGAAACCAGGTGGTCCACGGAGCTGAAAGTCACGTGGTTCGGCCCCGGGAAGACCCCCTGCTTCTCATTCTGTAAAAAAAGGAGGTGGGATAGAAAAACAAGCACAGAGGATTGCTGCTTCAAGCAAACATGGTGCTCGTCTTTACTTTATACTCAACTTAATTGGTAGAGGGTAAAGAATATAATATTTGCGGTGTCTGCTCACAGCTTTTCTTTTTCATATAGTGCACACATGCACGCACACACATGCACACACACAATATGAACTCCTGGACGGCACAAGTCCTAACTTCTGTAACTGGACTGGTTACCTAGAAAATTCCCTGTAGTGTCAATGAATTAATGCTTCACTTCTGTTTTATGCTTTAAATGTCATAGCTCCAGCACAATGCTTGGTTGTAATTGTATAAATGGCTGTACAATTGGTCTAGTGTCCTGCAATTGTAATCATGTGAGACATTAGCAAGCAAATTGCCCAAGGCCACTGCCATCTTACACTTTGTCTCACACCAGCGTCCTCTCCAGACGCCATTCACGTGGCAAATCCCCCCCTCATTGTTTGTACAACATGCATCATTTCAGTCTCCCTATTTACTTCAGCCCATCTGCGATGTACAGGTCCAACTCTTCTTTTTAACTTTTATCGCCAAACAGCCTGGATGATTAAATCGTGTATATATGTAAAAAACAAATTAGCGCTTGTGGTTTACTGGTTTCCACGCCCCCCCAATGGCTTTGAGTTGGTTAGTCCCATCGAAGTATTCCTCATACCCCCCGTTGAGTCACTGGCCAATGCTGAGGGCTTCTTGACTCATGCACTTTGATCCCTTCCTGGGATAATGAATGCCAGAAAGGGACTTGTTACACCAGAACATTTTTTTTTAAATTAAAACATGGATCCTTCCTACCCGAGTCACAGAGGTCTCTTTCAGCTGTATTCTTCCTGTTTTTACAGTAGCTTCCTGCTTCATATATGGCTGTTTTTATCTTCTTTTTTTTTTCATCTGACCCTTGGCACCAATCCCTTCCACAGCTGGACGTGATTCACCTTTCTTCAGCTCTTGGACATTTAAGTGCAGTTGTGGGAATTGGAAGACAAATAAACAGTCGGGGAATGAGTAATTACTTGGACAACGTGTAAAAACAAATATTTTTTGAAGTGTCTGATTTAAATTTAGAAAAAAACTAATTCTCACAGTTTTTCCTCAAATTTTTAGAAGGACCACTGCATTAAATGTGTGACACCATTTGCAGTACATGCCAACTTAAAAGAGCAGGTTCACCTACAGACATTCTGTTATACCCTCTCGCTATTTGTAATGTGGGTGTTAGGCAGGGGGTCTCTGTAGCGGAACCCCATTAATTTCAGGTCCGGGGACCCGTGGCTTTCCGAGGTACTTCCCACGGAGGGTGTCGTGTCAGGCGGGCCAATGGGAAGCTACAACATCATCGGTCGTAGCTTCCTATTGGTCCTAATAATGCAGGGGATTTAAACAACCTGGAAGGTTGTCCCAGCGGGATCTTCACCGGTAGGTATCTCAGGAACCAGCAGGTCCCCAGAGCTGAAATGACCTCAGTTCTGCACCGGAGAAACCCCTGCATTCAACTTGGAATGGACCTTTTCAAGCTAAACTGTGAAGCATGGAGAAGCAAAAATGAGCGGTAAGCAATCCATGTTCTTACTGGGTTATAGAAAAAGTTGTAAAGAGGACGAGCATATAACCACTGTGTCGCCTCACTTCTCACTTACAACACAGGAGCACTCGGAAAGCAGCTAATGGAAGAGCTACGGGTCCTGGGAATACATGCAAGTATGTATGTCTTTATATATATATATATATCTTACTATATATTTGTGAAAGCGTCATATGTTTCTGTCTCTGTATGTGTCTCCCTGTGTCCCTAGCGGCAATCCCATTGGACCTTGGGCCAGGCCAATGAGATTGCTCCCTTGGCTCGGCCGCCCCCGCACACCTCTCATTGGCTTGAGGCTGAGTGACGGGCCAAAGGAGAGACGCTCTCCCTCACCCCTCACCCGCTCACCTCCCGCACTCTTCCCCCCCCCTCCCCCCCCCTCCCCCCCGCTCTCCCCCGCTCACCCCCCTCCCCGCCCACACACACAGAGCACGCTCTCTGCGGCTCTCTGCGGCTCTCCCCTTACACAGGCCGCTCCCCGTCCCAGAGGCCGCTCCTCCGGCTGTCTCCGCCTCTCCCCGCGGGAGGCACAGCACCTCCTCACCGGAGCGTCTCATCCTCTCCGCTGAGGAGAACGAGGTAGAAGAGGAGCGCGGCCGGTACCTGGACGAACAGGAGCGCGGCCGTGTGCAAGGTCAGTAAATGCAGGGGAATGGGTTATTCCCTGACTCCCCCTGCCCTCCATGCCCCCCCTACCCTCCATGCCCACCTGCCCCTTGCCCCCTGCCCTTTGCCCCCTGCCCTCCCTGCCCTTTGCCCCCTGCCCTTTGCCCCCTGCTCTCCCTCCCCCTGCCCTTTGCCCCCTGCCCTCCCTCCCCGTGCCCTTTCCCCCTGCCCTTTGCCTCCTGCCCTCCCTCCGCCAGCAGCAGCTGCTGGCTAATTGAGCAGGCTGAACTCCTGATTGCACATGGAGTTTAAAAAAATCCATGTGTATGGATATTCCAGGCAAAAGGTGACACATTGTGTGCTCATTTGCATGTAATTTCCCAGAAACCCTTGCTGCAGTGGGAGCACTGTATTCTAGGTGATAATGGTTGAAAGGCAGGGTGGCAGACCTGTCTAAGACATGTGAATGTGCTCACAAGTGATATTCTTCATTGAGACCAAAAAGTTCTACATTTTCTCTCGTCTGCCCAGAGAACATTGTTCCAGAAGTCTTATGGATCATCTACTTGCTCTTTGTCGAACTTTCGACTGCAGCATTATTATTTTTAGAGAGCAGTGGTTCCCTCTTGATTATCCTTCCATGAACACCATTCTTGTTCCGTCTTTTTCTGATAGTTGAATCACATTAGCCAAGGCGGGAGTGGCCTTGGATGATACTCTGTGGTTCTTTGTGACTTCCTGGATGATTTACTGGTTGGTTTTTGGGGAGATTTTGGTAGGACGACCGCTCCTGGATAGAGGGACCGTGGTGTTGTATTTTCTCCATTTGTCTTACTGGATTGGTGGTGGCCCAAATCCTTAGAAATAGTTTTATAACCCTTGCTGGATAAAACCGGGGTTTCACTTACTTTTGCACATACCCTGACTCTTAATGACTCCCCTTTTGTCTAATTCATACATCATTTTGTTTCAAAAGACATGGAATTGGTTATTAGATGTTTAAGAAAAGACTGATTTTAATCCAAGAAGGTTATCATCGGAAAAACAATGGAATCTCTGTAATTATCATTGGGGTTCACAAACCTTTTCTCACCACTGTATATATAAAGTAATAGATTATATACATTCCCCTAGCTTCCAGCACCCCATCCCCTCACTTGGGGTCCTGGAATAGTGCCCGGGTGCCCCATAGCTGGTGGTGGGCCTGGACACAGCACTCATTTGAAGCATAAAGTTTATTCAATCACGTTCATGACAGAAAAACATTTTGTTTGAGAGGGAGAGAGATATCAGTATGATCCTCAGAATTTGGGAGAACATATTTATTTATTTATAAAATATTTGACCAGGAAGTAATACATTGAGAGTTACCTCTCGTTTTCCAGTATGTCCTACATATAGTAGTGACATTAATTCATACATTTCAACTACAAACTCCATGCAGGAATGTAGCATCCTAAGGAAAGGGGATACAGAGCAAACTGCGAATGTCATACTAACAAGATGTTTTAATGATCTACACCTGGATGTCCGGAGTCTTTATTTTAATCACCAGTAGATGGTGTCACATATTTCAAAACACAGGTTCAGCACAATTGTACAGGAGACCAAACGAATAACATGGTTTTATCAGAATGACGTTGCTTTGTGGCTCAGGCACAGTGAGGTTATCAATATGCAGACAGTACAGGGTGGAAAAACTCCTTGCATACAAAGCAAGAGTGTAAGAAGAAGAATTTCGCCACAATGACATGACAGGGATTTCTAGAAAATATTTCTCCAGTGATACGATTCCTTTGATCGCAAGAACAGATTAGGCAACAATAATAAGTAGGGCTATTACAGTATTTTATCCTGAAGCTAGGGTCACGTGTTGAGGTATGAATAGCTTCAGTTAGCTTTAACTCATGTCTTCCCTCTTCCAAAGCATGACAAGTCCTTAATGTCTTTCTTAATTTTATTGCAGGATTAGAAAACACAGGAACTTGTAGGTGTAGTGTACAGTAGGCAGAGAGTGCTTCTCTATGTGGGATGCTTCTATGAGGTTAGACTATGGTAAGAGAGAAAGGCCTTACCAGGGGTGGATGCAAACAGGACTATACTCACTGTGATCTAGGGTGGAAAGGAAGTGAGGAGCAGTGTGGGTAAGGGAATAGCCTTGGGACAGACTATCTTAAAACAAACAGAAGGGGGGGGCAGACTAGTCCATTCTGGAGAGAAAGGCTGGGGCTGCTATGGCAACTCACAGAATGTCTGAGGGAACTACAACATGTAGCAATAATGTTGCATTTTACATGCAGGGTTGCTGCCGGGACAGGGGAAACTGACAGGCAGTTAAACAAGGGAGAAATGGATCCCATAACTAAAGGAAGGACAAAGGAATAAGGAATCTAGTTCCAGGACATATTTGCTCACTTCGCTCTGCAGATGAAGGACCCCTAACAGTTCCCAGAATCTCTGTGACTTCCTTTGGCGCCCGAGCTTTTAGCCGCTCTGCTCCCACTCTGGAACACTCTGCCTCGTACAGTTCGGGAGGATTCCTCTCTGGGAAGCTATAAACACAGGCTCAACACCTACCTGTTTACCTGGGTATTTAATTAATGAACCACCACCTGTCTGGCATTTAATAGCTACAGTGCCGTCCCAGCCTTTATTGTATCTATTCCAGTGTTTGGTCTTTTATAACCTTATATGTTTTCTTCTTTTTCCCTTTTTGTAGCTGTGAAGCGCTTTGAGTCCCATTGGGAGAAAAGCGCTATATAAATACAATTATTATTATTATTATTATTGATGGCGCTAGGAGAACGGGACTGCTCAGTAGGGATGCATACAACATTCTCAATAATTCACAATAATTCTCAAATTTGGAGATGACTTTTGCACCCCCTCCCCCCAAAATACCTAAAAAGTGTCAGAAAAGGGGGCTATTACAGCATGGCAGCGCTGGAGCGCACACACTCTTTGTGTTGTTGTTGGTGTTATACTTTTGAATGAACTCACCTGGCAATTCTTCCTAAATATAGTTTGTTCAGGAGTTTTTTTTTTTTTAAAGTCTTTTCTTTTCTATCTCACCAACAGTGATCAGGGTGATGTGTCAAACCTACACTTTAACTCCTTGAGCGTCTGCAATTTATCTGTTGTAGACCCTGCCAGCACTTACAGGGTTAATGTATTATAATGTATTTGCTCTGAACAAGTCACTGCTTTTCTGCTATTTTAGCATAAATATACAAAGAAGTTACATTCAAAAAGAATAAAAATACCATCCAGAGTGTAGTCCCCCTTTGCTTAGCAGCATCAGTAAGCAAACACAGTGTCACTACTTTTTAATGTCATTACAAGCAGTTGTCACCACAGACTCTGTGTGCGGAACAGTGGTTCCTAACTGTGACGGTCTTACATTGGACTTGTGCAGTTGTTGTATATTGTACATATGACATACGTGACGGTTACACAGCCGTACATGGTTCCTTCCTGTGTAAATTACCCTCGGAGGAGCAGGAATAATAGGGTCATTTCTTGTGTCCGGGAATAGCCGTACGGTTCCCCTGCTGCTGATCAGATCCCAGAGTGATGGGTACAGGTCCCTGTGACAGCTCATCTATCTTATTTTCCATCATTCGAATGAACGCAAGGCTAGAACGGAAGAAGTGTTAAAAACGCAAAAACTGATATCGGTAGTGAGTATGGTCTCTGGGCTCATTCCAGAAAAAATGTAACTATATTATACTTGTGCTGTATACAGCTGCAGGACAAGACATAAAACCAGGCAACCACGGGGAGAGCGGGCAGGGTATATTGTAGGGTTATTCAGTGATCCCCTACTCAATATTATTACTATTATCATTATTATGCTGTATACAGTGGCAGACTTACATTTCTGCCGCCTGTAAGTTGGGGGGGCATCCCCCTGCCAAAGCCGTGACGTCATGTGATGCCGCATTGTTATGGCAACGTAGCACCATGTGACGTCGGGTCCCCATGACGATGCAACGTTACAGGAGAGGACCGCTCCGGAAAAGGTAAGGCTTTCTGACACACACACATTTTCTCCCCCCCCAAATTGCCCCCCCCCCCCCCCCACCCCAATTTTTTTTTTTTTGCTCTAGGCTATAGTCTACTGCTGAGAAGCCATATTCGATTTGCTCCAAGGATGGGATTGGAGCTGAAAGCTTCACCTCTTCCGGGTGACGTCCCATTGCGTAGCCACCATGACATGGGGTGGGCCACTCCATGGGTCTCATGATATAGTAGCTACTGCACGCCTTATTCTATGTGCGTCTTTTCTTGGGGAGCAGTCACGTGAGCGCGAAGGGCCGGGTCCCCATCCGACACGCAAAGGGTTAATTGGACTGGAGCCGAAATCTTAATGAGCAAGGGGAAGCTGACTTCACGTCATCTTGACCAGGTCCTAATTAGCTGCTTCACTATGCAGTCAGTGCTCATTAATTTATAGTGCTGGGCTAGAGCCGGGGGGCGTAGCTGCAGCCCAAACAGAGCTCTTGGGGGGCCCGCTCTCCCCCCCCCACTTGTAGAGACAGGCGGGGGGAGATGGATTGCGGTGACGGTGGGTCCCCGGTGTTAAAGGATAAGCCGGTAGAAGAATCAGCACTTGAGGCAGGGCAGGACGGCAAGGGTGGAGTGCGCCCAAGCGGTCCGACCCAGAAGTCCTTCTTACTTCCGGTGTCTGCTGCTAGGGAGCGCTCCTCACCTCGTGTTGTCCTGCTCTGCCTCAAGTACTGATTCTTCTACCGGCTTATGCTTTAACACCGGGGGCCCGCTGACGCATACCCTCTCCCCGTGCCCATCTCCCTTACCACAGGTAGGCGTGGAGGAGGAGTGGGGGAGTTGGAGGAAATCTGATGATGATGACGTGGGGGATATCTGATGATGATGGGGAGATCTGGTGATGAGGGAGGGGGACTGGGGGAGATATGAGGGGGAGGCTGGTGGATATCTGATGATGATGAGGGGGAGATATGATGATGAGGGGAGATCTGATGATGATGAGGGGGGCTGGAGAGATATGATGATGAGGGGGTTTGATGATGATGATGGGGAGATATGATGATGATGATGAGGGGGAGATCTGATGGTGATATCTGATTATGAGGGTGAGAGCTGATGGTGATGAGGGGGGAGAGCTGATGATATTGAGGGGGAGATCTGATGATGATGATGAGGGGGAGATCTGATGGTGATGAGGGGAGAGCTGATGATATTGAGGGGGAGAGCTGATGATGAGGGCAGAATTGATGGTGATGAGGGGGAGATCTGATGGTGATGAGGGGGAGATCTGATGATGATGAGGGGGAGAGATGATTTTGAGGAAGATGAGGGGGAGAAAAGATTTTGAGGAGGAGGGGAGATGTGATGAGGAGGCGGAGGGTGAGATATGATGAGGAGAAAGGGGAGAGATGAGGAGGAGGAGGGATAATGAGGACGAGTAGGAGGGGGGAGATGATGAGGAGGGGGGAGAGATGATTATGAGGAGGAGAGATGATGATGATGAGGAGGGATGATGAGAGAGAGGATCAGGGAGAGGGAGAACAAAATTGCAGTCGGTATTAATATTAATGGGGGCCCTGAATGTTTAATTGCCCCGGGGCCCTGAATGTTTAATTGCCGGGGGCCCGCGCATGTTTAGCTACACCACTGGCTAAAGCCCCATCTTTTCCAAGTACGCAATGCCTAAATGGTAACATACATTACGGGTTCCACGTGCTTAACCCCTGTGCAGCCAGAAATTGCCTACAATGCATTGCACTGCTTCTGTGGCAGGGAAGCCGTTAATTATCTGTATACATGTCAAAAGAATAAAACTACCATGGGATCCTTTATTGCGGGCCGGGGGCTCGCACAAACCTGCCGCCTGGCAGTGAAGGGGTTAAGGCAGGAGTTCTCCACTCCTCAAGACCCTTCAACGGGGCAGGTTTTTAGGATATCCTTGCCTCAGCACAGGTGGCTCAATCAGTGGCTCAGTCGAAAGACTGAGCCACTGATTGAGCCACCTGTGCTGAAGCTGGGACTGATTTGAGCTACCTGTGCTGAAGTTGGGATATCCTGAAAACCTGACCTTTTGGGGACTGGAGTTCAGAACCTCAGGGTTAAGGGGGAAAGTGCCCACTTCAAGAGCTCTCCTCTTACCCTTTTCTAAAGCTATTTTAATTTGTGAAATCGAATGCTTTGTTCAGGGGATATAAGCGTTTGAAATATTAAGTGTCCGGGAGTTTAAAATGAAGCTCTCCCCAGAGCCCATTGAATTATAACGGTAACCTCAGAAGCTAGAGATTACAAATCATGTTTTTTTTAACACTAGAAAAACACAAAAGAGCAGGACGTGCTCTGGCGGGTATTACACCTGTGATACGTCTAGGACCTTTCGTTGCCGCCGACGCTGCCGCAGGGACATATAGCCGTCGGCTATTTCGCCACCACGGTAATATTTAGCGCAACTATCTAACCCTACCCGAAAAAACCCTAACCTTAACCCCTTACCCTAATCTTACCCCTTACCCTAAAACCCCTAACAACAACGCTAAATCTCATCCTGAAAACCTTAACCCCTAACCATAACCCCCTACCCTAATCTTACCCCTTACCCTAAAACCCCTAACGCTAATGCTAATCTTCACCCTAAAACCCTTAACCTCTTACCCTAACAAGCATAACCCTGTTACCCTAAATCCTCTAAAGTTAACTCATAATGTTAACACTAATCTCTTACTTTAGGGGCAAAGCAGAGCGATGCCCTGAAATCAGAAGTCTTGTCCTACCCCAGCTGGATGGGCGAGGGGTTATCTCAGGTGTCATAATGGTCACGGAGGGATGCAGAAGAAACTAACATTCTAGGATTGCAACTCATATAGGCTTCTGTGGGGACTGCAGCAGTAAGTGGATTAATCCAGTATGCTTACAACTGCCACTTATTTTCTTAACAGATATTCCGTCTTCTTGGTTTTAAACAAAGATCAGAAGGTAAAAATCCCATCTAACTAAGCCCAGCAATACCTCTCATTTTCAAATATGCATCAATCAGAACATTCCTGCAGACACCTACAGTTTGGCATGCTGACCCTGAGCGGGCTGCCATAGTAACAGTTACCCTGCAAATTGCAGGCAAAACCATGCACTTTTATCTGCTTTGTGACATCTCTAAAAATAACCCCGCTCATAATCTGAACGTGAAGCCGCGGATAAAAAGAATGTTATTTTCTTTTGGCAAAAAACGAGAGATTGGAAGAGATCTGAAATTTGCGAACGTGGACTTGTAATGGCGATCAAACAGCTCCCAACACGAAGGAACACGATCGCGTGGGAGGCGGGGGGGAGGGGGGATGTTATTAGCCCGAATCCAATGAATGCAAAGTGTTTAATTAAATAATAAGATAACTTGAATGTGTAATTAACCTGTTCATAGCTGACAGATTCAATTCATTTCATCCTTATTGCCTGTTCAAGTGAAAATATTGTGGCCATCAAAAAGATGAGAATAATCTTAAAAGGTGTTTTTATACATGAAGAACATTTAGCCTCATCTACAACAGGGGGGCTCAACTCCAGTCCTCAAGACCCCCCAACTGGTCAGGTGTTCAGGATATCCCTGCTTCAGCACAGGTGCGCCAATCAGTGGCTCTGTCAAAGTCCTAACACCACTGTACCTCTAGGAGAGCTTTATATAGGTACAGTACGATGGTGTTAGAACTTGCAGAAGAGGGGGTACCTTGGGGTGGTTTGCAAGCTTAATAGGCTTTGGCCAAAGAATTTAACTCAACAACCCTCAGTTATGAAAAGAAAAACAGTATTTAAGTATATCATTTGTCTTGTTGGGGCTCCTTGTAGTGTCGGATTTACAAATACGCTGCCCTTAGGCCCTTACCTGGTCATTTGATGCAGCGCCGCTATGTTGCCATGGCAATGCGATGCTGTGACGTCACATTGCTGGGGGCCAATCGCACATGTGCATGAGGGTCGGCAAGCCAGTATGGTCGGCAAGCGGCCAACCAGCGGCAGCGTCAATGTAGGCCGCCCCCAAATGTTGCCGCCATAGGGTCGTGCCTATCGGGCCTAGTGGGAAATCCGCCACTGGCTCTTTGTCTTGTTATATACCCGAGGTCACAATCACAGCCGCACTACCTTTGACACAAATCTATATGGTGTGGCGGGTTTGGCTTTGGGTTCTGAGTAGAAACGGGCGAATCCGCACAAATCCGCTTACCCGGATTTTTCACTGATGTTACCCCTAAAATCCGTTTGGCGGGTTAAAAATCCGCAAATGGATTTGGCGGTTTTTAATCCCCGCAGATCCATCGAAAAACGGCCATTGGATACAACGCGTGGACGGATTCACAAGAATCCGCCGACGGATGGCTGAATCCGCGGATTGGATTCTACGAATCCGTCCACGGGTTGCGGGATCCGGTGAGGGTATTGGAACTGATTCTTCGTGCACCGCAGCGCGCTGGCGCACACGCAGTCTATAGCTGCGATTATTGCCTTAAGGCATTGTGATAGCGCCGCGCGCGCACTCCACTGCATGGCCTTAGAAACTCAATGAACAAGCTTGTAACATTGCCCAACGGAAAATGGGACAGTGCATCAAAGCAGATCGTTCAGCGCATTGATACGTGAACCCCACAACCTGCTCACAAAGTGGGAGACTTATTTTGTAAAAATACTATGGGAAGAATTGTTTCACGACTTGTAAAAAGATGCAGAGCACAGCCAGAAAGTAGCCAAAAATAGGCAAAAAATATATATTAAAAAATCCAGGGCAACTCAAATATAAAGATCAATTTATTGCAAGCTCAGCAGATGAGTGGACAAGATGAAATACACCTACGCATTTCGTGCCTGAGCACTTTATCACTTATTAAAGTGCCAAGGCATGAAACGCGCAGGTTCGTTTCATCTTGTCCATCCATTTGCTCAGCTTGCAATACATTGATCTTTATATTTTTTAATATATATATATTTTTTGCCTATTTTGGCTACTTTCTGGCTGTGCTCTGCATCTTTTTACAACTCTTGGACTTTTTCAACTACGGATTGCACGCCCTGGGTGTTACTGGAATTCCCTCAGAAGCTGACAGGTAATGGATTGAGTTCCCTGCATTACCTTGTTACTATTTGAATTGTATACAGACATACCCCGCATTAACGTACGCAATAGGTCCGGAGCATGTATGCAAAGCGAAAATGTACTTAAAGTGATGCACTACCTTTTTCCCACTTATCGATGCATGTACTGTACGGCAATCGTCATATAAGTGCATAACTGATGTAAATAACAGGCTCTATAGTCTCCCCGCTTGCGCACAGCTTCGGTACAGGTAGGGAGCCGGTATTGCTGTTCAGGACGTTCTGACAGGCACATGCGCGAGTTGCCGTTTGCCTATTGGGCGATATGTCCTTACTCGCGAGTGTACTTAAAGTGAGTGTCCTTAAACCGGAGTATACCTGTATTGCTACACTAGATTGGAAAGATATTTGTGTGTCTCATTCTGTGGTTTGACAAGTGAACACCACTAGACACATACCCCTCTCTGGACTATAATACATCTTATACTATATTAGTGAAAGCACTGTATGCCTGTCTGGATGTTTTGTGTCCCTAGGGGAAATCTCATTGGTCCCTTGGCCCGCCCGCCCCAGCACACCTCTCATTGGCCTGAGGCGGAGTAACGGCCAAAGGACACACACACACACACGGTAGGGGGGGGGGTGTTACATACATTAGCAGCAGTGTTAGCAGCACATCTCCCGGTCCCTTACCCGCTGGTCCCGGAGGCTCCGCCTCTTCCTCCCCGAACATCAGCCTGAAATCCAAGTCATCATGACCCGCGCGCTCCTCCTCCTCTCCCTGTGTCTCCGTTTCCCGCGCTTTTCACCCCCCCCCGCGCCGCTACAGCGGGGGGCGAAGCGAGCGCCCGGGACACAGCGGGGGACTCTCACCTCCCCATGGCTCTCACCACACATAGGCCACTCCCTCACCCGGCACTCTCGCTCATCCCCCCCCACACACACAGAGCACGCACTGTGCGTCTCTCCCCTCACACAGGCCGCTCCTCCGGCTGTGTCCGCCTCTCCCCGTGAAAGGCACAGCACCTCCTCACCGGAGCGTCTCAGCCTCTCCGCTGAGGAGTCGGAGGAGGAGGAGGGCGGCCGGTACCCGGACGAAGAGCGCGGCCGTGTGCAAGGTGAGGAAACGCAGGGGAATGGGTTATTTTACGCGTCCAAGACTCACCCTGCCCTTTGCCCCCCCTGGGGGGGGGGGGGGGGGGTCATATTGGAGGAGTGGTGGAGTCAGTGGAGGAAATATTGAGGCGTGGTGAATGGATATGGCTAGGCAGGGTGTGGATATGTAGGGTGTGGTGGGTGGGATGTGAGGGTAAGAAGCACAACTAGAGTTGTACGTGAGAGTGAGAGGTCATATTTGATATACATCGTAATCCCTAGTCTGGGCAAATTCAGAAATCCAGGTGTCCCACCCATTGTTGAATTTGGGTAGAGTATTGTTCAAATCTGCTGTGAGCTTTTCCATAGCTAGGGTTTCCCAGAGATTGTTCTTGATCTGTGCCACGCCGGCGACCATCAGGGATTTCCAGTTCCTACCCATTGAACGTTTGTCTGCAACACATATATAGGCTTTCCGCTTAGATTCTGTCCTGTTTGTCCTGTTTAAGAATATAAGCGATCAATCGAACCATCTTTTTCCAGAAGGGGACAATTTGGGGGCATGCCAAACCACACGTGGAGCATTGTGCCTTCCTGGCATCAGCCTCTACAACACCTGTCTGAACAGCTAGGAAAAATACGGTGAGGCTGCTCAGCGGGGAGGTACCACCTGTATAGAACCATATAGAAATTCTCCTTAGCCAATGTGTTTATGGAGGACTTTGTAGTGGCCTCCCAAATATCGGTCCTCCAAGTCTAGTTCTTCATTTAGATCATTTTCCCATTGAACCGCCTATCTATCCCCTGAATCCTCAGAGGAGGATAGGAACATTTGGTATATTATGGGCATGGTACCCTCAGCATGAGAGTGTGAATAGCAGAAACATTCATATGAGGTTCTGTGCCTAAGCGGGAGGTGTGGGGTCTGATCTGGTGGTAGGCCAGAAAATGGGTATGTGACATCTTACAGGAAACTTAAAAGTACCAGAAAGTCACGGATAGAGGAAATCCCAAGGATGGCCCACGTTGAGGGTGCCTCTGTGCGCATCACGGGTGGAAATGAAGGGGTAACCAAAAAAAGGGGGGTCAGTGGAGATGGGGACAGAGAGAGTTCATGCGCAGACCTGTTCGGGTCCCAAAGCTTACATGCATGGCGCAATAAAGGGTGCGGATTGTGGGGTCTGGGGGGTCCATAAAATATCTCTAAGTCTTGTTGGAGCATATATACTCACTGCAATATGCTATATATACAAAAAAAACAAATACCCCTTTTCTTATGCGCAGAAGGAATAGGGTTGAATGTCTTTTTTGAAACACTATTTTATAGTAACACTATAATTATTCACTCGGTTTAACAATGTGTTTTACATTGCTGTCATTTAAAATGCATTGTATATTCAGAGCCTGGAGGAGATACAATGCTTTGTGGTTATTTAACATAATCATCTAATATTCTTTTTCTCTCCACTTCTATGTAATACAGCTAAGCTCTTCAGTGAATCGTAATGCTCTTTTTTCAGTTGTGGTTTTATGTATTAAGGGACTTATCTATATATCTATATTATTGAAACCGTTGTATGTCCGTCTCTAGGGGCAATCTGATTGGTCTGTCACTCAGCGTCTGGCCAATCAGATTGCTCCGTGGCCGCCCCCCTCTAATTGGCTTGCTTCTGTGGCCTCGACCGGCCCTCCTCCTCCTCGCACCGCCGCCCGGCCACTCTCTTCTCCCTCTCCCTCCTGTTCTGTCTCCCGCTGAGTCCCCCTGCCCCCGGGTATCACCCCCACCGGGTATTGCCCCCCCTGCCCCCGGGTGTCACTCCCCCCCCTCCACTGCCCCCTGTGTCGGTCCCCCCTCCCTTTCCCCGGTGCCCCCCTGTCACCTGCGTGTTCCGAGCCGTCCAGCGGCCTGGCGGTGCGCGCATGCGCGGCTGCTCACGCTCCTCGGGCTGCTCACTGTCCTCCCGACGCCGGCTCGCGCACGCTCCGGGGCGCCATGCGCTGCATGCTCTGCCCCCCACGCCCGGGACCGCGGCTGCTTCCGCTCCTCAGGCGGCTCACCGTCCTCCCGACGCCGGCTCGCGCACGCTCCGGGTCGCACGGCGGCCTGCACCGCCCCCCACTCCCGGGACCGACCGGGCGGAGCGCCCGGATTGGAGAGAGGCGCCTTCTGGACCGGTGGGAGCTCGGAGAATGGACGGAAGGGACTGGTGTCCCCCGGTGGGGGGGGCAGAGGCATGCGGCATCCTCATGCAGTGTTTTTGGTGACCGAAGGACATGTCTCACAGTGTGTGTGTTGTGTGGTGTGGTGTGTGTCACTGTGTGTGTGTGTGTGTCTGTAACAGGTGTGTGTGTGTGTGTCTGTAACATTGGTGTGTGGTGTGTCTGTCACAAGTGTGTGTGGTGTCTGTCACAGTGTGGTGCCGTTCTGTCACAGATGTGGCTGTGTGTGTGTGTGTGTCTGTAACGGTGCTGTGTGTGTGTGTGTCTGTAACGGGTGTGTGTGTGTGGGGTGTGTGTGTGTGTGTCTGTAACGGGTGTGTGTGTGTGTTGTCCCAGTGTGTGTGTGGTCTGTACAGTGTGTGTGTGTGTGTCTGTACAGTGTGTGTGTGGTCACCAGTGTTGTGTGTGTGTGTGTGTCACAGTGTGGTGTGTGTGTGTGTGTGTGTGTGTGTGTGTGTGTCACAGTGTGTGTATGTCACAGTGTGTGTGTCACAGTGTGTGTGTGTGTGTGTGTGTGTGTGTGTCACAGGTGTGTGTCACAGTGTGTGTGTCACAGTGTGTGGTGTGTGTGCACAGATAGTGTGTGTGTCACAGTGTGTGTTTGTGTGTCACAGTGTGTATGTGTGTCACAGTATGTGTGTGTGTGTGTGTCACAGTGTGTGTGTGTGTGTGTGTGTGTGGGGTGTGTGGGTGTTGTGGTCACGTTTGTGGCTGGTGTCACAGTTGTGTGGTTGTGTGTCAACAGTATGCGGTGTTGTGTCCGTTGTGTGTTTGTGTTGTCAGTATGTAGTGTCACAGTGTGAGTGTGTGTGTTTGTTCACAGTGGTGTGTGTACAGTATGTGTGTTGTCACATGTGGTGTGTGTGTGTTTGTCACAGGTGTGTGCGTTGTAGGCACAACTGTGGTGTGTGTGTGTGTAGTGGGGTGGTGTTTACTGGGTGTCTGTCAACGCTGTGTGTGTGTGCCGTGTGCCATGTGTGTGTGGTGTGTGTTGTCCCGTAGTGTGTGGTCTGTGTCAGTGTGTGCTGTCACAGTGTGTTGTGCTCAGTGTGTCTGTTCACAGTGTGTGGTGTCTGTCACAGTGTGTTGTGTGTGTCTGTCACATGGTGTGCTGTACGTGTGTGTGTGTTTGTGTGTGTGTGGTCAAGTAGTGTGTGTGTGTGTGTCACAGTGTGTGTGTGGTGTTGTGTTCACTGTGGTGTGTCAGTAGTGTATGTCACAGTGTTGTGTTGTCACAGTGGTGTGTTGTACGTGTGTGTGTGTGTGTGTGTGTGTGTCCAGTGTGTGTTGTACAGTGTGTGTGTCACAGTGGTTGTGTGGGTGTGTCACACGTAGTGTGTGTGTCACAGTGTGTGTTTGTGTGTTCACAGTGTGTATGTGGTGTCACAGTATGTGTAGGTGTGTGTCTAGCACGTTGTGTGTGTGTGTGGTGTGTGTAGATGTGATGGTGTGTGTCACAGTGGTAAGTGTGTGTGTCACAGTTATTGGGTGTGGGTGTCACAGTGTGTGGGTGAGTGGTGTTCACAGTATGTTGTGGTGTGTGTGGTCACAGTGTGTGTGTGTGGTGTACAAAGTATGTGTGTCACGTATGTGGGTGTGTGTCACGTGTGTATGTGTCCACGTATGTGTGGTGTGTCACGTGGTGTGTGTGTGGTCCGGTGTCACAGTGGTGCGTGGTGTCCCTGTGTCGGCGTGTGACACTGTGTGTGTGCGTGTGTCACAGTGTGTGTGTGCGTGTGTTACAGTATGTGTGTGTGTGCGTGCGTCTCACTGTGTGTGTGTGTGTGCGCGTGTGTCTCATTGTGTGTGTGCGTGTGTGTCTGTGCACAGTGTGTGTGTGTGTGTGTGTCTGTCACAGTGTGTGTGTGTGTGTGTCTGTCAAAGTGTGTGTGTGTCTGTCACAGTGTGTGTGTGTGTGTCTGTCACAGTGTGTGTGTGTCTGTCACAGTGCTGTGTTGTGGTTGTGTTGTGGGTGGTGTCACAGGGGGTGTGTGTGTGTGTCACAGTGTGTGTGTGTGATGTGTGTTGGTCACCAGTTGTGTGTGTGTGTGTCAAAGTGTGGGTATGTCACAGTGTGTGTTGTGGTCACAGTGTGTGTGGTGTGTGGGTAGTGTGTCACAGAGTGTGTGTCACAGGGTCATAGGGAACTCCGCCCAGGTGTGTCACAGTGTGGGTGAGGTGGTGTGTACACAGTCATGTGTTGTGTCACAGGTGTGTTTGTGTGTCACGTGTGTATGGTGGCACCGTAGTGTGTAGTGTGGTCACCAGTGTTGTGTGGTGGGTGTGTGTGTGTGTGTGTGTGTGTGTGTGTCACAGTGTGGGTGTGTCACAGTACGTGTTGTGTGGGTCACAGATGTGTGTGTGTGTGTGTGTAACAGTATGTGATTGTGTGGTCACAGTGTGTTGTTGTGTGTAACAGTAGTGTGTAACAGTTTATGTGTGTGTGTGTCACAGTGATGTGGTGTCAAGTATGTGGTGTGTCACAGTGTGTGTGTGTGTCACTGGGTGTGTGTTGTGTCACACGTGTGTGAGTGTGTCATGTGTGTGTGGCGTGGTGTAATGTGTCGTGTTGACGTGTGCAAAGTGTGGGTGTGAGTGTGCTTACAGTAGGTGTGTGTGTTGAGGAAGTCTCACTGTGTGTGTTTGTGCGAGTTGGTTGTCCATTGTGTGTGTGCGATGTGGTCTCGCTGGTGATATGAGAACGGGGCGGGGGGAACGGTGACCGGAAGAGGAGAAGGGGACGGCGGGCACGGCCCGGAGCTTGTGTAGGGGGGGGGGCGAGGCTACGACTGACTGCTGACGCTCAAGGGTGGAGGGGGAGGGAAGAGTACCCGAGAACTGAGCGAAGAGAATGCGAGCGGGGGGGAGGTGAGGGGGGAGAGGAGGGGAGGAGAGTCTTGCAAGTGGGGGGGAGGCTGGAGACTGGATTGGGGGAGGGAGGGAGGAAGGGACGGGAGGGAGAGTGAGGGTTTTGGTCCGGGAGCGCTGCGGGTCTCTCAAGGTAGTTCTAATAAACGAAGAGGGAAATAATCAGGGTCTTTTTGGCCACAAATCTCAAATCTATCAATGGGGATGTTTTTGGACGAAACACGTCGTCCTGGGGTGTGCTACAGAAAATGAATAATAATCCCTTATGCATAAGACGCTTTCCCCCAACGGGACACTAAGGCGCGTCACAATGACGAGCCAGAGGCGGAGCAGCAAATGGCCTTTCTACCGGGCAACATTCCTGCCCAGATTGAGCTACAATCTCTTAGGGGTTATGGGGCCTGCGGGCACAGGGAGATAAAGTGACATACCAAGGACAAGGGAGGGAGCGACACATTTGGATAACTCAGGTCATTGTCTGGCAATGAGGTCGTTTTTCACTACGCTGAGCCGCACTCCTTCAGCCACCAAGCGGCAGATGTGCAACACAGAGACAAGGTAACTTTGAAGAAGACGAGCTGAAAAGGATACTTCTACAAAGAAACAACGGACTGACTTGAAATAATAAACATGGTGAAATTTGGATGTTTTCATGGTTTAGCTCTCCGGAATCCACGGCACCGTGAGAATGAAATTAATGTGATTGCTGCGCCCTTCGCAAAGTACGCTTTGACAGTAATTTACATAGGGCCAAGCATGATTGATGACTATCTAAAGAGCTCTGGGAGTAGTATAGCGTAGTAAACTAAAAAGCTCTCAGGAGAATACTTATCCCCACTCGCGCGGATAGAGCAACACAGTGCTCAAGACCCGCCCGCCCCCCCCCCCCCCCCATCCCCCCCAATAGGTCAGGTTTTCAGGATATCCCAGCTTCAGCACAGGTGGCTCAATCAGTCCCTGCTTCAGCACAGGTGGCTCAATCAGTCCCAGCTTTAGCACAGGTGGCTCAATCAGTGGCTCAGTCGAAGACTGAATGGGCAATGGTCAATTCCAGGCCTCAAGACCCCGCCCAGCAGGTCATGTTTTAAGGATATCCCTGCTTCAGCAAAGGTGGCTGAATCAGTGGCTCAGTCGAAGATGACCTGCTGGGTGGGGTCTTGAGGCCTGGAATTGCCCGTTCGTGACTTGCAGTATACTGCACAACTACATTCCAGGAAAAACCAAGCAAAATTTTACATGTTAAACCCACCAAACAGTGCATCGGAAAACGGTAAAGAATCTACTTTGCAGCGTCATTAACAGCAAGGTACTATTAGGAATATTGATCAGCACGGTTTAGAGACAGTGACATCATCTCGCGAGCTGCCCTTTAGAAATGAGGTAATGAGCAACATGTCATTTACCACTTGAGAAGTCATCTAAGGCTGCGCTTATAGTGCCGGCGACGCGACGGTCGCTGGAAAATCAAAGAGAGATGACTTCCAGCGATGGCGACCAATCCGTCGCTCCGTCGCACCGCTGCGCTTACTATAAGCGCATGAGACGGCGGCAATGCATTTGTTTTGCCGCGACGTCGCTATCACCATCGCCGTCACTATAAGCGCAGCCTAAGGGTTACAGTGCAGTCGTTGCCTGAAAAATTGGGCTGGAAATTAACTGCAGCCAACGCGTTTTACAACTTACACTGTTGTTTTTTCAACGTTTCTTACCCAAGTCCCCTTATCCCCCAGTGGTATCACAGGCATTGCTTCTTTTGTTAGTGGGGGTATTAACACCTGCAACATCTGTATGTCCACCTCTGCTATTTACAGAAGATGTGTCTTTTATTTCATGCCAAAGGCACAATTATTAAAATAATAATAACTTTATTTCATATATTGCTTTTCTCCCAATAGGACACAAAGCATGTCACAGTTACAGGATCGTGTGTGGTACACAGCACCTAGGATTTCAACACAGTCCCTGCCCAGATGAGCTTGTTATCTATGTTTTTGGTGCCTGGTGCACAGGGAGATAAAGTGACTTGCCCAAGGTCACAGGGATCTGACACTGGAATTGAACCAGGGTTAGAAAGTCAATGCCAGCATCTTTACTCACTGAGCTGCTCCTAAAGCCCTATTACAAAAATAAACAAAACGATAGGGCATTCAATTACTAGAACATCCCACTCTTTGCATCAGAAGAAGCAGGTCCTATGATCCATTTTACTTGCAACCTAAACTTTTCTAACGCAATGTTACTCTGTATCTGAGACAATTCGCAGAGGGAGATTTCCACAAAGACCTTGGATGATTTCAGAGCGAATGGCTATGCTGCCTCTACTTCCATTATCTGTAAACTCTGAGTAACAGTAACAATCCATGCGGTGTCACTGGGGAAGGTTGAGTTCTGCTTGAATAGTGAGAATATTCCCTCGTTTCAGATGAAAGAAAAAAACGAACAAAAAAATAAATAACTGCAGGACGAATGCATTGCCCGGGTGACTTAAATTTGCAGACCAAACAATATCCTACAAGTGTGTGTGTGTGTGTGTGTGTGTGTGTGTGTGTGTTTTAAATAAATCAGTACTCTACTATGAGAAAATACTTGTATTATTAAAAAAAAAACCTCCTGAATTACATTTTTAATGAATTATAATGTAACAAGCATTTTTTGTTTCTATAGCAACCATTCACAAAGTCACATCCCCTTCCTCTTCTGAAACAGGCTGTGGCACACCCCATTTTCTGAGCCCTTAGCTAATTACTTATCATTGTGTGGATATATAGATGCACATATTAAAGGGACAAATAATACAATAATTTAAAAAAATGGCAGCTTGGACTGCTGCTTTAAGTGAGCAATCACACAGTCGGGCAGTTACATTTTTTAGGGGTCTCTGAATGGGGAAATGTTTGGTAATCAAGGGTTTTCTTTCCCTTTATCCCACCCTGTCCTTATCAGAGAACCAATAAAGATAAGGGGAGGGAGCGGGGACTCTGGCTGCACAAGCGCTCGCTGATCACGCACTGACATCACGCAGTGACATCACACAGAAGGGAGCAACCAGAAGGAATCAACTCCCTCCCAAGTCTCACTTAACATTTTCGGTTAAAAAACATTGGTGACCCAGACCCCTTAAACATGTCACTGGAATTAGTTGGCTGTGGTCAAAGGAGGGATTGGCCCTTTATAGGGGCAGTTCTCCATGCATGGCTTATTTAAGCATTATTCACAATACCATACAGTAGGTGTTACTTCACCCTCTAGTTTTCTAAACAAATTAGCCCCCACACCTTAATTAATATGGCTGCTAAGTTCCTCTCAGTGACATTACTGGAGCTCAAAGAACCTTATCGGAGGTGATTAAGATAAGAATGTTTTTGTCTCAGAAGATCTTTTGTGGAGGGCCTGCCAAAGCGCCCAATGCTACCTGGTGGAGAAAGTGCGAATGGGCCGCAGGGGTGGCTGTGTAGACACTTTACTTCAGGCCTTGGGCCTTTTTTTTCTTCTTTATAACTTGGATTTTATTGAGAAATGCGCACATAGTATACAATACAATACTTGTGTTTGGAATGACAGCCTGTGTACATAGGATATAAATACACCAATATGGATCGTTTGTACATTGATGTAACTGGGCCTTTTTTATATTGTAAAATAAAATAAATAGCTAGGAAAAAATATAAAGTGACCTGCTTTAAAGGGCACCCCATTTGACTCACTTTTAAACTTTAAAGTGCCGGGGTGGGGGGTCTGGCTGTACCAAATTCCCACCGGACCTCTGGCCCTTCCACTCTCTTGTGAGGGCGATCGCACAAGGCAAGGCGGCTGTGGATGCCGGAAACGGAAGTGGGGGGTAGGTCACTCCTGCCCCCCAAAAAAAGGAGCGTCAGTGCTTTACAAGGTACGCCATTAGGGCACTAATAGATAATGTCAGGGGTGGCCAACTCCAGTCCTCAAGGGCCACCAACAGGCCAGGTATTAGGGATACCCCTGCTTCAGCACAGGTGGCTCAATCAGTCCCCATATCTGAAATCATTGCAGTTTAGCGCTGGGGACCCCCTGCTGAGCAGGGGGAACGGTTACTTTAACAATAATAATATTTATGTATTATATATTACTGAAAATATACACAGAACTCTACATAATGTTTTGCTGGCCCAGTGTGTCCCTGCTGAAAACAGATTACAATCTACTTTTGGTGCGTGAGGCACAGAAAGAGCTGGGATTTAAACTGGGTTTACCTTCTGCAGAGGCAAAGTACTGATTACCATGAAGCTAGTTACTCCTCAATGCTTCAGGAACCGACGTCTGATGGAATATGTCCAGCAAATAAAAACCCCATGTGTGAGCACATTCGCATGTCTCAGACAGGTCTGCAGCCCTGCCCTTCCCCATTATCTCTTAGCATACGGTGCTACCACTGCAGCCAGGGATTCTGGGTAGTGACCTGCAAATGAGCACTCACAGTGTATCACTTTTTGCTTCTTGTCCATTTTAACATGGAGCCCTATAACCTTATGTCTGCCGCATTACACAGCTCTTCAGCACAGCCTGGGTTAAAGAAGTGCAGAGCCAGTAACCCTACTCAGGGACAGCTGAATTTGACCTTTTGGGTCTCATCAGTGTGAGGTACACAATCTGCTTACCTGGTGTGACCCTGCAATGTTTCCATTTAATTGCCATTAATAACCACGTATCATGGTTAATGACCACCATTTAGTTTATCTATTAGCCAGTTATTTAAAAATAAAAAATTATATATATATATATATAATATATATATATAGAATCCAATGCACAGCCGGCACACCATATGCAAGTAAATAAGTTTTGGTGCTTATCTTTTTTTTTGGATATACGCCTGTTACATTAGGAGTATAAACACACCAATAGATGGTTTGGGTACATTGATTAATGGGCCTTTTTTATAGTTTGTAAAATAAAATAAAAATAGATAGGCAAAAAATGATAATGGACCTGTTTAAAGGGACACCCATTGACATCACTTTAAACTTTTAAAGTGCGGGGTTGGGGTACTGGCATGTTACCAACATACAATGCCACCGGACCTCGGGACCTCTCCACTCTCTGTGTGAGGGAGACTTTCGCCCAAGGCAAGGCGGTGTGATGGCCGACATAGAAACCGGAAGTGGTGGGGGTTATAGGTCACTCCTGCCCACTAAAAATCAAAAAAAAGGAGCGTCAGTGGATTACAAGGGTACGCCTTTGTAGGGGACACTAAAGATACAGTCACGGGTGGCCAAATCAGGAACCTAACGGGACCACCACACAGGCAGGTATTAGGGATACCCATGCTCAGCACAGGTGGCTCAATCAGTCCCATATCTGACTGAAATCATTGGCAGTTTAGCGTGGGGGACCCCTGTGAGCAGGGGAGGGACAACGGTTTTTACTTTAACAATAATAATAGTTAGATTATATATATTGCTGAAATATACACCAGAACTCTACCATCAATGTTTTGCTGGCCCAGTTGTCCTGCGACAATTGAAAACAGAGTACATCTATTTTGGTGACGGAGCACAGAAAGAGTGGGATTTTAAACTGGGTTTACCTCTGCAGAGGCAAAACGATATGATTACTAGGAAGCTTAGTTACTCCTAATGCTTTAAGGAACCGAGTCTGAGGGAATATGTCCAGCACATAAAAACCCCATGTGTGAGCCAGTTCGCTGCTCCAAGACAGGTCGCAGCCCTGCCTTCCCCATTACTCTCTAGCATCTGGTGCTACCACTGCAGCCAGGATTTGGTAGTGACCTGCAAATGAGCACTCACAGTGTATCACTTTTTGCTACGTCTTGGTACATGTTAACATGGAGCCCGATAACCTTATGTCTGCGCAAATTAACACAGCTGGCTCAGCACAGGCCTGGGTGAAAGAAGGCAGAGCCAGTAACCCTACCGGGACAGCTGAATTTGACCTTGTGGTCGAATCAGGTGGAGGGTACAAAAAAACTGCTTACATGGTGTGACCCTGCAAATGTTCAATTTTAAGTGCCAAGTACCAGATTTACCACGACATGGTTAATGACCACATTGTGTTTCTATTAGCGAGTTTATTTAAAAAAATAAAAAATTAATTATATATATATAAATAAATATATAGAAGCCAATGCACAGCGGCACACACTAGTGCAAGAAGTAAATAAGGTTTTGGGCTGATCCCATCAAAGCAAAACAGACCACGATACCGGTGCACACGACTAAGGGACAGCGCAGGTAATGTAAAATCACGAATTTCTATATTTGATGACACAAAAAACCGACGTTCGGTCCCAAGTGGGACCTTTCTCAAGCGTTGGTGTCTATCCAAATACAAATAGAAACAATTCCGGAATTTAGCGTTACCGCTGTGCTGTCCCTTGATTGTCGACCCCGGCGCGGAGTGGATTTAACACGTGGTGAGCTCCTATTGGCCCAAGCAGGCACACGTTTCTTGGTATATGGTGGCGATAGGATTTTTTTGGTTAGGCGAGTAGATTTTTTGGTGATTTGTCAACCACTGTGTATTAATAGAGAGAGAGAGATGAGGACAGGGAGAATAGAGAGAGAGAGAGAGCTGAGAGCGAGACGGAGAGCGAGAGAGATGATATAGATAGAGAAGAGAGAGAGAGAGAGCGAGAAGCGAATATATATCTATAAGACCTATATCTATATCTATATCTATATCTAGATCAGTATCCATATCTATAGTATTCTAAATTATATATATATAATATTATATACACCAGTGTCGACAAACTTAACATTTGATCGCAAAAGGGCGAGTGGATTTAACCATCGGGCGAGTAAATATCGGGCCCAAGCAGCACACGTTTCGGGACATAGGTGGAGAGTATGATGTTTGGTGGGGAAAGGGAGAGGTTTGGTGATTTGTAAAAAACTGCTAATATATATAGATATATATATATATATATGTGTGTGTGTGTGTGTGTGTGTGTGTGTGTGTGTGTGTGTGTGTGTGTGTGTGTGTGTGTGTGTGTGTGTGTGTGTGTGTGTGTGTGTGTGTGTGTGTGTGTGTGTGTGTGTGTGTGTGTGTGTGTGTGTGTGTGTGTGTGTGTGTGTGTGTGTGTGTGTGTGTGTGTGTGTGTGTGTGTGTGTGTGTGTGATTGAGTGTGAGTGTATGTGTGTGAGAGAGAGAGAGTGTGTGATTGAGTGTGAGTGTATGTGTCTGTGAGAGAGAGTGTGTGAGTGTGTGTGTGTGTGTGTGAGTGATTGCTGGAAATGCCACGGTGAGGCAGCAATGGTATTCTGGTTAGTAGTGCTCATCCAGACAAAGAAAAGTGCCAGCATACTCTCCTCCAACGCATTACGCATCAATAGCAGCTGCCGAGTACCAAACCGGCAGCAATCCTCCCTATATCTATTATTATTATTATTATTATTATTATTATTATTATTATTATTATTATGTGAAAGGATTTGGGCAACGTGTTGCTGGTATTTTTTATTTGTATTCCCTCTTCTTTAATTTCTTAAAAGAAAAAATAATTGGATCTTAATTTGGAAGTGGGGCGATGAAATAATGTGTTTGCCACCCAATGTGAATCAGGTTCATGTCTGTGAGGGATAATAAAATAAAATAAATGATTGATATTGCATTTTCTGCTGTTTATTTTGGTGCCACTGCAGCAGCGTTTAGTATTTCGTTTGCTGCACTCCACCTGTCCGCCTTCTTTATCACTGCTCTTGGCTTATCTGGTATATGGTTCCGGGGTGCTGTTAATTGACATCTTTCTATTGTTTTAACACTGGGAGTAATTGGCCATTTTATCCCTGTTCGCTTCCCAGGTTGTAAAATCAAAGCTCTGCGGGCAAAGACCAACACCTACATCAAGACCCCAGTCCGCGGGGAGGAGCCTGTCTTTGTTGTGACTGGGAGGAAGGAAGATGTAGCCATGGCCAGGAGAGAGATCATCTCTGCAGCTGAACACTTCTCCATGATCAGAGCCTCCCGCAACAAGAACGCCGCCTTGAATGGGGGCACTGTCCCCGGACCTCCCAACCTTCCCGGGCAGACCACCATCCAGGTCCGGGTTCCTTACAGAGTGGTGGGTCTGGTGGTGGGACCTAAAGGTGCCACCATCAAGAGAATCCAGCAGCAGACTCACACTTACATAGTCACGCCGAGCAGGGACAAAGAGCCGGTGTTTGAGGTGACTGGGATGCCGGAGAATGTGGACAGAGCCAGAGAGGAGATAGAGGCTCACATTGCTGTGCGCACCGGGGGGCTGATAGAGGTGACCGATGAGAACGACTTCCATGCCAATGGTACCGATGTTGGCTTTGACCTGCATGGCACCGGGAGCCTATGGAGCAAACCCACCCCGGGCGTTACCCCCAACGCGGGGTCGCGCAAGGCTTTCTCCAACTACCGCAATGACAGCTCCAGTTCCCTGGGCAGCGCCTCTACCGACTCCTACTTTGGAGGCACCAATGGTACCAACACCCGGCTGGCCGATTACAGCCCACCCAGCCCTGCCCTCAGCTTCACCAACAACGGCAACAACAACAATAACGTGAACGGCAATGGATATGTCTATACCAGCGAGGTCATCTCCCCCGACTGCACTGACCTGGGTTTCGACTCCAACTTTGACCCTGCCCCGGCGCCGCCTGGCTCCACTTTGCTTTGGTCCCAGTTTGAGAGCAGTTCGGGCACCTCCAGCGCTACCCCATCCCCTGTCTACCCCAGCAATGCCAACGGGCTGCTGGCCAACCACAGGCGGCTCAACGGGGTGGGCTGCACTGCCCCACCCAGGCTCTCCCCTCCGTTGCACGGCAGCAACGGGGTCCAAGAGCACCCTTTAGCGCGCAGGGTGCGCAGTGACCCGGGCGGCGGTGTCCTCGGCTACTCCGCTTACACCAACATGGGCTCCGACTCCTCTTCTTCCTCCTCCTCCAGCAGCAGCTCTTCCTCTTCCAGCTCATCTTCCTCTTCATCCGGCATGAGGAGGAAAGGCAGCCGCGACTGCTCCATCTGCTTTGAGAGCGAGGTGATCGCTGCCCTGGTCCCCTGCGGGCACAACCTGTTCTGCATGGAGTGTGCCAACCGCATCTGTGAGAAGAACGAGCCGCAGTGCCCGGTGTGCCACACCGCCGTCTCCCAGGCCATCCGCATCTTCTCCTAGAACAAACACTCCAGCCTTCTCTACACTACATTACTATGACAATAAAACCCACAACCTACAGCTGCATTCCCACTTACACGGTGCCACACACGTATATAGAGATCCAGAAAATATTAATATATATCTCATCTCTACACACTGCTTTATGCTGCCTCGTGATCGCCCTGTAATATCGAGGTACCTTTTATTTTGTTGCCGCCCTCTTTGGCACAGAAGTTGTTAACCTCATTAGCTGCCTTGGTTGTAAACACCCATTGGCAATGAAGAGTTAATAGAGGGTTTTGAGGTCTCCGTTTGGGCATATTCTCAAAACCCCCACACGGTGGGACTCACCACATCTCAAACATCCTGCCAATAGCTGCAGCATCCTATTGTTACATAATGCCACCCCCCCCAATAGGGGTTTGTGCATTTCTAGACTTATCATTCACCGTGCAGCTTCTGGGCCTGCCTGGCACAGCAGCTAAATATGTCTTTTAGCCCCCAAACAAACTCGTGTGCAGCACACCTGGAGTTACTTAGGCAAGGGCAGTCTTGGGAAAAGATGAACCCTTGCAAAGTGGGAATGTGGCCGTAAAGCTGCAGTATTCGCACATTTTACAGGAAACGTGCAGGGATACCTTTCAATTACTAGTGCATTTGTAGCGTGGGAGAAATATTTGTAAGACCTATTGCATGCTCGATATATGGACAACTACTTCATCGGAAGAGTAGTTCATACACTGTACTTTATAAGAAAACACTTCCAAACCCTTTTTTCTTTTCAGGTAGAAATGCTTATGACGTGTGGGCTGTTAGTAATGTGTCTTTATTGCTAGTAGTTCATAGAATGCTTAATAAGAGAATCGGGGTGAATATTATTGAATGCTTATATATATATATATATTTTTTTTTTCTCTCTCTCAGTTTCCTGAGAGAATAAGAAGTTCATGGGGGGAGGGGGGACAACGAAACATGATACTGCAGCTTTAACAAAGTAAAATTAAATTGTAACATTCTCATAGATAGATATAGATGACTATATATATATAGATATATAATATAGCTATTTATATATTAATATATATATTTATATAAATATATATCAAATGCGTTTTTTTTTTTGTAAAGGTTTTAAAGATTGTAGTGGCAGTAATACAGATTGAAGTATTTTATTCTTTTTTGACTTGAAAAAATTATATTTCATATTGCAAAGATGTTTACAAGTATTTTAATTTAAGTTCAGTGAACTTTTTTTTGTAGCTGGGTTAAATCTTTTTATTTTTAGTATGGCCTTCCGGCAAAGAACACTGTATTATTTTAATATCACACAGTTGTAGATTGGAAAACAAACCCTAAAACGTGTAATGCTTCGAAAACAGTATTGTGTTAGGATGGAGATTTTTTATAGGTTCGGAAAAAAAAATCTTTGAAATCTGCCTCACCCGGCATCTTTTTCTATTCCGTGATATAAAACATATTTTATTCTATATTATTACAAAAAAAAAAATGGAAATGTATAAACATATTAAGCCAACAAAAGGAACAGTTGACTGGTTTCTAACATTTGTATAAATAGATTTCAGTGGAAATTAAAAAAAATTCTGTTGCACCACTATAGTTTTTAGTATTTCTATTTTAATACATTTGTTTACCACGTGTTTGTTTATATGTAGGTGATGTTACTTGAGCGTAAATGTACTTTACTGAGCAAAGTTTAAAAAAAAAAAGTATATTTTATTTTATGATAAAGGGCCTTTAACCTCATGGTCAAATACTAATATTATATTTGCTGAGACAAGATTTGAAATTGTATCAAGAGTTTTATTTTTCTGACATTTTAAAGTTCTACATAATAAAGGTAAAACTTAAGTAATGGTGCTACTTCCATGTTTTTTTAAGTATTTCTATATAAATCAAATAAAATATTACAGAAATTATCTTTTCGTCTTGTGATTTGATTCGCATACTGCAACTGCTACCCCCAACGCATGCGTGATTAGGAGCAATATTTGAATTCTCTCTGTGCCGGTAATGGGTTTCATGCATGTAGGAAATTGGATTGACTTGCCATGCTACAAGGTGCTACAGTCTGATTATGGATATTTTGTATGGCAGGACTCTGATAATCAGCCAGTTTGTGAGTGTAATGTGGGGTTCATAACTCCTTTCAACACCTTGTATGTTTTTGTTTCCCTGCAGGCAAACGCACAACCCTTTGTTTACTACTTGAACACTTGTAGGACCTGCTAACATTTTTCTGCAATGTGTTTCAGGTGCTTGTTGGCCCTATAACCCTGGGGATAATAAGCACATGAGGAGAATTAGTGAGGACCATCCATGGATTCTGGTCCTTGCCTGCACTAACACGTTTACAAATGTGTATGTAACTATGTAAATGGCAGTTGTCTAGTGGCCAGTCCTCAAGGGCCACCAACAAGTCAGGTTTTCAGGATATCCCTGCTTCAGCGCAGGTGGCTCAATCAGTGGCTCAGTCGAACAGAGCCACTTATTGAGCCACCTGCGCTGAAGCTGGGACTGATTGAGCCACCTGTGCTGAAGCAGTGGTATCCTGAAAACCTGCCCTATTGGTGGCCCTTGAGGACTAGAGTTGGCCACTCCTGGTTTAGTGCTATTGAAGCCATTTCCCGGCTTTATTTTCTTATGAGGACTGTTTACTTCCTCGCTGTGGTGTAATCGCATATATTTACGTTATACAAAATCATTAACAAACGTTTCCATTGACTACCTTTTGGGTTACATAAACCTTTTCTGATTTACACATCACATGCACTCCCGTGAGTGACGTATGCAGTAAACAAAACATTTTATTGATCCTTTTTTATAGTGCATGTGAAAACCTCATTCATCTCTCTCTCCCCCCATTTACTGCCAAAGCAATGTGTTTCAGGTTGATTGGCAGTGAAGAAGTTAACTCACAGAGTAACCCTTTCCTTCCTTACCACTGAATGCAAAAGTTATTCGACTTCATTTCCAAAGGTAGTCTCCCTTCCATGGGGATATAGTGTGACCAAAAGAGCGCAGGGATGAATTGTCTTTGTGGATGAAAGGCATAAAGAACCGTTCCCTGACTAAGCAGCGATCAGCATCCCAAGGCCCTTTGTGCGTTTTAATGTTCTCAAGATTAATATCATTTTCTGCATGATTTGAGACAGATTATGAACGGTGATTGATTGCTCCTCACACTACGTGTGAATTTAACTAGCCTCCTCATCTGCTCTCTCCTCTATCCATCTCAGCCTTAAACCTCAATGTCAAATGTCTGCATTGCCTCTTCCTGTAGCCTCCCACCAACCTTTCTAGATCTGTTGCACACATGCAGTTCTGCAAGGTAGCACCGCTGGCATGATCCTGCACCAATTCTCGCTGTCTTTAAGTTATTTGTTGTAAGCATGATTGCAGAGACTTGGTATCCTCTAACCAAGGGTTGGGCAACTCCAGTCCTCAAGGGTTACCAACGGGTCATTTTCAGGATACCCCTGCTTCAGCACAGGTGGCTCAATCAGCAGCTCATCCGAAGTCTCTAATTTGACATAATATATAGCCCTGTTATAGATAATGGTTGTGTTTTTGTTTTTACTTCCAACTATTTGTTACATGTAACAGAATATTAGAACTTGCTGCTGATGGGTTAGGCCAAAAGCAAATTCATTGATGACCATGCACATTGCAATAAGTGTCATCTTTCACCATGGTAGAGTATAGATAAATAAGACTTGGGGTGAGTGATTTGTGTGTTGTGTCTTCCTTGGTACCCATTCCCATGTGACAAAATTGCATTCCTGCAGTCAGTGCCCTCTTAATGCCAAACATGTTACCCTAACCTGTGCCAGGCAATGTGTAATTTAGTAAAAGTATAAATATTTTTTTATTACCTCTGTACCATACGATGGTTATCTTTAAAAAACATTTTTTTTTAACGTTTATGTTAGATTTGCAAAGGGCCAAATTCACCGAGACACACACTGCCCCTGACACCATTATGAAAAGAGTATCACGACATGCAGAAATTAGCATCCAGATTGGTTAGCCCAGGGGTTCTCAACTCCAGCCCTCAAGAGCCACCAACAGGGCAGGTTTGCAGGATATCCCTGCTTCAGCACAGGTGACTCAATCAGTGGCTCAGTTAAAGACTGATTGAGCCCACCTGTGCGGAAGTTGGGAGTGATTGAGCCACCTGTGCTGAAGCAGGGACGGATTGAGACACCTGTCCTGAAGCAGGGATATCCTGCAAACCTGACCTGTTGGGGGCCCTTGTGGACTGGCGTTTCCCGCCCCTAGGTTAACACATAAAGAATGTTTTATTTAAATACATCATGGTGCAGACCCAGCAAAGGACGTTTGGCACAAACCCTGCGTCTTCCTTGGCCGATTGAGTGTTTTGCCTTATTTAAAGAACGTTTGTATGTAGGCCGTGAAGATTTGACAGCTTTGCCCACTCAATATGAACCATGCTAATGCTTCCATGTGATGCTTTGCAATTATCGTGCACAGTAAATGGTACTCTACTGGTTTTTTTTCCCTCTCCATCTAACGGATAGATGACTAATTAGGGTTTATTTTCTTTGAAATCTGACGACTTGTTTAAAAATCTTATACATTTACAGTCAATTAATTATTTTGCAGGGAATAGAAAAGGAACACTTCCAAAAAAAATATAAAAAAAAAATTAAAAAAGGTGTGTGTGTGTGTGTCAGCGTGTGGAGGGGGGGGGGGGGTAGGTATTTATAACGTACACTCTTAGATGTCCAATATGTTCATCATCGGGCGTCAAAGCATTAAAAAGTGTTGTGTAAAGAGAAATGTGTATTTAGAGTTAAGGTGATAACTGATTACACATGGCATTTCCTCCGTGCAATCAGAGACCAGAAATTACAGTGACCCATTATTCCAAAAATACCTCCCTAATTTTATGGCACTGCAAGATCTGCGAGGGTAAGGCTTCGTCCAGGGTGGGTAGAGGCGCGCTGTTGCTTCAGCGCTGCGCCCCCTGCACGGCTGTGCTTTTCCTGGCCGGTTAGGTGCGCGCGCGTCTGGGGGCGCAGCCTCTACATCACGGAGCTGGGCGAACCGCTCACGTGACGCGCTTGTGAGCGGAAAATTCAAATTTGCTCGCTCGGCAAGCGGCTGAGCGCCGAGCAAGCGCTCCCGCCCGCGCACACAGGACACGTGCATTGTCGCAACGCTCAGCATCACCCTGGACGACCCTTAGTGTTACAGTGACAATGATCTCTTCAATTGTTTGTTCTTTGGTTAAGATGCCACACACTGACAAGCTCTTGCAAAGCAGTATTTCTACTGGCAATCTTTACATTTCTATCACTATATTTTTAATTGTATTGTATGTCTTTATTTGTATAGCGCCATTGATGTACATAGCGCTTCACAGTAGTATAATACAGATGGTAATCATATAAATAACAAATAATATAAATAACAGGTCATGGGAATAAGTGCTTCAGATATAAACGTAACATTTAGGAAGAGGAGTCCCTGCTCCGAGGAGCTTACAATCTAATTGGTATGTAGCAGGAACGTACAGAGACAGGAGGAGGGAATTTTGGTAAGTGCTTCTGCAGGGGGCCAAGCTCTATTCTATTCATCACCTGCAGATATGTAATTCTTAGTTTGGATTGTTGCAGGTGGATATGTGATGAAGACTTTTATTTAAAATTAATATTTGTATACAAAGGCATGTACATACATTGCAATACAGTGCTGAAATAAGGCCATTGCAGGCAGTAGCCACAACTGTTATATGTATGCCTAGCAACACAGAAGTTAATAATTACATTTGTAACCATTTTTCAGCTACAAAGTGGTTCATTTTTCCAATTTGCCTTTCCTTGCAAGTTCATTGTCCTCAAGTGGATGATATCATAACTGTCCTCTTTATTGAGGCTGTAATTGTGTGGTATGTGGATGAAGCAAGATTTTATACAATTTTGTCTTTGAAATGAAATGGAAGTTTAATTCAAGGGTGTTTTTTTTTTAATTTTTTTTTTTTACACACAAGCTGCTTGTGTTTTACAACTGCTCACATCTGTAGATACTTCACGTTCAGGAAGCGCAGGGCAGTTTGTGAGGAGGTGTGAATTATCCCTGTGCAGTTCTGCAATCAAGGACAAATGGAACAAGATGTCAATCGTGTACTCAGAGTTCAGCATCACCCATCAATACAAAACTGTTAATCAATTACTGCCCTCTTGCATTTTAATCAATGTTGCATATTGCCAGAGTTTTAAGAAAAAATGCAGGAACCCCAGGAGAATAAAATAGTTGAAATCTTTAGTCTGATTTGCAGCAATTTTCGGCAGCAGTTATCAGCAATTCAAAGTCATTTGAATGTTAAAACATACTTGATGTATAGCCACCATTGCCTGTTGCATATCTTCCAACGAGTGGGGACTAAGCATGATCACCAGCAGGGTTAACTGTGGGCCACTCCAGCTAAATGGTGACACCCCTGCTTTTTATACGGTGAACCCTGAAGTGTCAGTTCTTATGACATTGGGTGAGTCACTTTGTTGCCATGTGCATCATGCACTAATTTAGGATGTGAGCTCTTTGGTGTAGGGACTCAGTGAGGCTGCAGCATTCTATATACACTGCTCTGTTTATTGTCCCACTGCTTTGAAAAAGTTTCAACCTTCCTTTGTCTCCATCCCTAGGTTGCTCCCACCAAGGTCATACAGTATTTTAACTCTAGGCAAGTTGCGGGCTGGATGAAAATCTCCTGAAGACTGCATCTGTCCACCAGTTCATTGCGTTGGACTCTTAGTGGTGCTCAACTCCTGTCGCGCCCCCCCCAGGTCAGTCTTTCAGGATATCCCTGCTTCAGCACAGGTGGCGCAATCAGTGTTAGCCTCAGCAGAGGTGGCTCAATCAGTCTCTGCTTCAGCACTGGTGGCTGAATCAGTCCCTGATTCGGCACAGGTGGCTCAATCAGTCCCTGCTTCAGCACAGGTGGCTCAATCATTGAGCCACCTGTGCTGAAGCTGGTATATCCTGAGAACCTGACCTGTTAGGGGGGCGTGAGGCCTGCAGTTGGGCACCCCTGGACTAAGTGCTACATCATTTGAGTCATTAGTACAAGGCAGTGCATCATTCTGCCTTTTTGATCTTGTGACACCTTTTCATTGGCGAAACATTGTGCTCGGTTACTTGTAGCGCACAAGCCTCTCTGACGCGCGTCTGTGCGTTCCAGTCTTTCGGAGGGCATCACAGCTGGAAAGAGTCTGAGGTTGCTTCAAGTAATGCAATGATTTCACATCACATTAAGGTTTATTTGGGAAGGACATTGATTTCCCATAATAAAGTTGACAGTTGTAGCTCATATATTGTATAATAAGTCACAATCAATTAAAAATCAATAGAAATACATACGCTGGATGCCTTGTGGGGCCATTGTGGTGACAGCCGGCCTGTTTCACACTACATCAATGCTTTAGAAGCAGACTCTAAGAAGAGAGTTGTTAAACAGGACAGGTAGTGATCACTGGATTTTGTAATGTTATGAAGTTTATAAATGTAAATTCTGTTATATTATCCTTTATGTGGAGCAAGCGTTAAATCTGCAGGAGTTACTAAATGTGAAGCGCTCGTTAAACGCCTTAACTACATGGAGATTTACTAGGCAGGAATGTGCAGCGGCAGTGCAAGCTTCCACCTACAGTACCTAAGCTCATTTTCCTGAGACACGCACATCCTTAAGTGTAGCTCACACTCGCTGACCCTTGCCAGTCTGCCAGGTTGATTTAGCCTCTAAACTACAGCAATGATCACACACTTTCCACACGTTACCTATGATTGTCTTAAGGTGATTAGCGGCTAGTGAAAGTGGGCAGCATGGTTTACAGACAGGGATATTGAAGAATTTCATAGGGTAGTATATTTGTGGGTAGCCTTAAAGAGCTGAATGTACAGTATGCTGTATCCCAGGGATGCCAACTCCAGCCCTGAAGTGCTCAACAGGTCAGGCTTTCAGGAATCCAGCCTTCAGCACAGGTGGCTCAATCAGACCCAGCTTCAGCACGGTGGCTCAATCAGGGCTCAGTCGACTGAGCCACTGATTGGCCACCTGTGCTGAAGCTGGGATACCTGAAAACCTAACCTTTGGTAGCCTTGAGGACTTGGTTCGCCCCCCTTGCCTGTATCACTAGTATTATTTTAAGGTACTAGAATCCTAGAAACAAACTACCTACTAGTTTGCTTGAAACCTGTAATGATCTGTCTCCACAGCAAATTGCAAGAGCCTGGGATTTCTGTAGCTAATGGAAAAGGTATTCAAGATACCAGAAAACTTACACGTGCCTCTTCTTAGTGGCCAGTATGAAAAATGCTTCCTGAACTAATATCGGTAAACAGGGCCTCTACTGGATGCTGTGATGTCCGCCCATGTTCTCTCTCCTCTATTCACTTGAAGCGAGCACAGAGGCTCTGGACAAAGATGCAGCTCCGAGTCAATTAGACCTCTGCTTGAATAGTTGGGAGTTGACTTACGGAAGGTAGAGTAGACTTGCACAACTGTTTAGAATCCAATTGCAAATATGTCACATTCCCCTTAATTTAATTCACTGAAAACGTTTCGCCAAGCCCCAACGGCTAATAAATGTACCAGATAGTCAGATTTTCAGGAGCATCGTCAGCAACATGCAAGCCGGCTCGAATCATTTTTTTTTATCAAAAGATGCAAGTAAATGGCTCTTTGTGTATTAGACTTGGGATCAAAATGTAGAATTTCACTAATAAATGCCAGCCAATTTTGGGGGGCGCAGGGTTTGTGTTTTGTTTCCATAATATGGAAAGCCCCTCCTTTTCCTAGCGCGTGCTCCATAAAGGGAGGAGCGCGGGGTTTTGGTATTTGTTTCCAGGCGCTGTGCCCTATGAATCTCGGCACTCAAGAAATGTGGCAGTTTTTAGAGAATGTAACATTGACATATTAATGGAAATGTAGGTTCAATCGCGTTGCGAGCGCTTGCGGACTCAGCCGCGACTTAGGGCAAATTTGGAACTCCGGGCGAAAGCTTGGCACATCCTGAGTAGAAGGTTGTCGGTAGGGCCAGGGGTGCGCAAATGGGGGGGCATAGATTTTCCAGGGGGGGAGGGGGTGAGGTGGTTGTAGCATTGGTCGTTTATTTATATAGCGCCAAAGTGTACGTCAGCGCTCTTCACAAAGAATACAATCAATCAATATTCTGACAATACATAAAGCTGGCCCCTGCAGACGCACTATCCAAGAACTCCATCTACTGTCTCTGTACGTTCTCCCTACCTACCAATTACACTGTAGCTCCTGGGGCAGGGATCCTCTTCCTAATTTACTTTTATGTCTGAAGCACTATTCCCATGACCTGTATTTTATTTGATTGTTATTTATATGATTACCACATGTATTACTACTGTGAAGCGCTATGTACATATGGCGCTATATAATAAAGACATACATAACAGTCCAGGGAATTATAATAATACATAAGCGTGGCAAATCAGACATAGGAAAGGAAATCCCTGCCCCGAAGAGCTTACAATCTAAATTAAATGCCTGGGGATCGCGTGAACCTCTGCAACTTACTTAGCGAATGCATCACCATGGCACGTCCCGTCAAATGACACGACAGCCAGCGGGGTCCGTTACCGTTCCGTAACTGAATTTTGCGGGACGCGGCCGATCCGGAATCCCCCGCTCGTCCGCCGTTCGTAACCGAGTTCGGTCCTTCCTTTCCCGCCAGGTCGCCCCGCGCCCGCCGGAGACTACACCCTCCTTTGTACCGCGGCCGCACCCCCGCTCGGCCGTGCGCTCCGTCGGCTCGGGCCTCTCTCGCGCCTCGCCTCCCTCTTGGACGCTGTGCCCTACCGGACGCGCCCCATTGCCATTGTCGCGCCACCCCGGATCGCTCTTCCGGCTGTTCAGGCGGATGGCCGACTCCGCCGGAGACGACTTGCCCGCGGGACGCTGCATGGATCACGACGCGCCGATGTCAGCGACTCGTGCCCGCATTTCCGGAGACCCCGCGTCTTGGTGCCTGGAGACCAGAAGTACGTCGCATGTGTTGCAGGAGACGCCGAGTGGCGGCGCGCTGAGATAGGGGGAGAGGACAAGGAACGAGAACGCCCCGGCGGCGACAGACACCCGTGCGCAGAGGCCGGCAGGATTTTTTGACACCTTGATCCCCTTGCTGGGCGGCCGGTCGCCTAGCGCGGCGGCGGGCCCCGCCGCACTGGACTTGCGGTCACCCCCAGCCCCCGCGGCGGAGACAAGGCGCCGGCCCCGCCGCCGACGCGCGGAGAACAAGGTGAGGGGGAGGGGGGGTAAGTAAGGCGGGTGGGAGGGGGGGGGGAGGTTAAGGCGGGAAGGGGGGGAGGGTAAGGGGGAGGGGGGGAGGGTAAGGGGGAGGGGGGGGGGGTAAGGAGGGGAGGGGGGGGGGGTATAAGGCAGGAGGGGGGGGAGGAAGGCGGGGGGGAGGGGGGGATAGTTTGCGCACCCCTGGCGGGTATGAAGCCAGCATCCCTTAGTGCCCCGAGGGGTAAGCACAGGCTAACATGTTCTAGTGTAGCAATTGGGCCTTTTATAGCCCTATAAACAATTGGAAACTATAACGTTAGTTCCATGTGTCTTATCCTTCAGCTTACTGGGGGGGGGGGGGATGGTAGAACCTTTGCATGTAATGTGTGCAGGACGGGCGACCATTTCAATTCCTTTACTGCCTCCATCAAGCATTATCGCCGGGTCTTTTGCATAATAGAAATCATCAAAGTCGTCAGGTAATGAGGCGACTTATAGAAATGACGTCATTACGGGTTGTAAAACTCTCGGAGATGAGTCTCTCCTTCCCAATGACCTGTCACGCTGATTGCTTTACTTCATCATGAGTTCCAGGACCCGCCCATTGGGTGGTTAGGGGGCCATACGAGTAAATGCTAATTACATAGCCGGTCACAGATTTGTTTGATTCAAACTAAGACCGAAAAATAATATGAGACTCTGCTTTGAATTTAAGAACAGGGTTTTGTTCGATAGGAATAGGCTAAAGTTTGCAGTCCAACTTGTCGCCCAGTTGGATTTCCTAGGGGCCTCTGAATGGGGAAGGTTTGTTAATCAAGGGGTTTGATGGTCCCTTATCCCACCCGGCCGGATCGAGCATGATAAAGATAAGGGGGGGGGGAAGAGGACTGGGGTGGACAATCACTTGCTGATCACACAGTGAATCACACAGGGACACACACAGACACGGGAGCATGCCAGAGGGAATTCAAACCCATCCCAAGTCTGATTAAAAATAAAGGATGGGGGGGAGAGCCGGGACAAGTGTCCAGGCCCTGTGGCTGGGGGGGCCCGGCTGGTGTGGAAGTTGGGGTCAGAGATCGGGCCCAATGTCCGGCTGTGTCGGGCCTGCTGGTTGCCATCGGGCCTGCCGCTCCCCAGCTGCAGGCTCCCTCCATTCCTGTGCCGGTACCTCATATCTCATATGGGTGTGCACACGAAGACGGGTCTGCGTCGGCACACACCGGCATGAGAGGAGGGCCGGCGCTGAGAGGAGGGAGGGCCTGCTGAGCTGGAAGAGAGAGAGCAGGGCGGTGCAGCAGCAAGGAGAGCAGGGGGTCTGGCGGCCTGAGACATCCCCAAGATAAGTGCACGTATTGTGGGGGGGGGGGGATGCTAGTGTAAGTATGTATGGGAGGGGGTAGTGTAAGTATTATTGGGGTAGTGCAAGTATATAGTTGGGGTTGGTGGTTGTTGGTTGGTAGGTAAGTGTATGTTGGAAGAGGGAGTGTGTAGTGTTGTATGATTGAGGAGGGGTAATATGGGGGGAAATTGTATGGCAATGGGGGGGGAGGGGAATGTGTGTGTGGCCAGTGGGGAGGAGGGTTGAGTGTCGGAGAGGGGGGGGTGGTAGTTGTGGAGGTAGCGGTAATGAGTGATATTGGAGGGGGGGGACGAGGAAGTGGAGAAAAGAGGGAAGGGTGAGAAAGAGAGTAAATACAGTACTACTAATGGACATTTATTCATATAGCACTTTCTTCCAATGGGGGACTCAAGCGCTTCCCAATTGCAAATGCGCGCGGACGCAGCAGCAGAAATTTTGCTAGGCACAGGGTCCTGCCCCATGGAGCACAATCTATGTTTTGGGCCTGAGGCAAGGAGAGTGAAGTGAGATGGACTTGCCAATGGTCACACGGAGCCGACGCGGGAATTTAACAGGTCCATGCTTCAATGGGTCGTTGTTTGTGACAGAGTCGGGGTGGTTACGCATGAGCCACACCCATATATAAATGTAAAGAAGAGTGTCTGCACAAATTCTTTTTGCAGCGTGTCCCGTTTCGAAGTTAGTGAAAATAACCATTATATTGTTGTCAGGAGTAGCCATGCTTGGCTAGTTCATTATGTCATTTATAAACTGGGAGTGTGCCGAGTTATTTTGTTATTCCCAGGTACCGGTCTCCCTATTGGGCAAACAACACCACCTTCCATTCACCACGTCTTCTTCCTTTGGGCATTTCACGGAGCAGAAGGAAAGGTTGTGACTGCTGCGTTAGAAGCAGAAGGATAGATGGAAGCTGGAATAATTACAGCTGTTCATAAATGACACCCCAGATAACATCTAAATGCGCAGTATGCATCAAGTGAAAGGAAATGTTTCAGATTACTGGGTAATCCAAAAGGCAACTTAAATCACTGGACGTGACGTGATGGGCTAAGTGACAGACAAAAATCATTTTTTGCCGAAAGGAGGAAAAAAGTGCAGAATAGGGGACGGGAAAAAGACACTCAAAATGTGCCCCTTTTGGAGTGGTGTTTGGAGAACCCACAACTTGCTGTTCATGAGAGTATGATGAGAAGGGATAGCCTTTTTGCACAGATTAATCACGGATTGTGGAGCACAGGGGCCTGGACATAGGTCATTAGGGGATAACTGAGATGGCTGGTTTCCAGTTAGTAGAGGGCACTGGCCCTCTGGATGCCTGGAATCTAAATGGTTAAAAGAGAAAAACAGTGCCCAACAACTTACCAAAACCTTTCTATGGTAGATGCAACACCAAGGCGTCAAGCGTCACCAAGGGGCAACACAAAGCTGCAACTTAACCACTAGGGCAGGGTACTCAACTCCAGTCCCTCAACAGGTCAAGTTTAAGGATATCCAGCTTCAGCACAGGCGTCAGTCTGGACAGGCCAATGATTGCTGCCTGCTGAGTAGGGAGATCCTTAAACCTGACCGTTGGAGGGTGGTCGCGAGACTGGGGTGGCCACTTCTGATAGGGTACCCCTTCATGCGTGGGATGTCTGGGCGCGGCCAGACTCACAAAGGAGCGTGATCACATGGATATTCTGGGGGGGCATGCAAACTCAAACTCCCAGAATATCACTAATAAAACTAACAATACACCAAAGAGGATTTTAAAATACCTTGGACTGTGAGTTTAAACAAGCCGGGCAAAATACCATATTACTGAAAGCTTAAACAGGAAAAAATTAGAAAAATAGTACAATACCAGAAAGAAGTTACATACAGACAAATAAAGGGATACAACATACAAAACTATAAATGATGGTCCCACAAAGGCTTGGTGCCTCAAGCCAGAGGTATTAGGGCTGGGATAAAGAGGGGTCTTGAAGTAGGTTAAAGACCCAGGTGTACGACCCACGAGAGCCGCAGTGTTGTCCCAGGAGAGTCTGACAAACAGGGCGCAGGTGTGTTTTTATAGCCAGTAAGCCCTTTGATGTGCAAAGGGCCCCAGGATTCGGTTGTGCAAAGGCCCGTGGGCAAGGCCCGTGTGATTGTACTGCAGTACAATAAAATGGTGTCAAAACAGGGACACCCAAAGGGACACTATACACAGGGAAGACAGACGGTACAAGGGAAGCTTCCCGAATATAATCCAACAGGAGTCCAAAAAGGGCGGCAAACACATCACCAGGGAGAAGGAAGGGCTGGTGGGAGGCCAGTGATGCCGGGGCTTAACCCGTCTACTGGCAAGCTCTTGTCCCTCACTTGATTATTCCTAGACGATTGCAAAGTACTGAAGTCCTTCCGTCGGTATAAACTGTGATGAGATGGGTGCGGCCAGGGTGGGAACGAGCGCGGCTAACGCTCGACCGGTGGTGACGTCATGCTCCCGCTCGGTGGGAGAGTGGGGCCTGTAGGTGAGCGCGCGGGGGGTGGGGGGGGAGGGAGGGCGGCCATGACGTCACGGAGCTGGTGCCCTCAGTCAGCGAACCGCTACGTGACGCGCCAGCGAGCGGCAAATTCAATTCGGGCTTCGGCAAGCGCGCCCCCGGGGCCCCCACAAGGCGAGCTGCGAGGTGCCGCTCACTGCTGGCCACAAATTGCTGCATTGGGTTTCATCGACCCAGCGTGAGCGGCCGCTCAGCATCACCTGGCCGCAGCTTACACGTTTGAAAAATGTTAGGGTATGGTATAATAACTGTGATGGTAAATCAGGGAACATGCCACCCTGTAAGAACACATGGGCTTGCTGACTACCTACTGAACTGAGTCTCTTGGCAACGATCTTCTAAATCTGCAGATCCCACTTCACCCTTTGATATTTGCTTTCCCCACTTGTCATGGTTTCGGCCTCCTAAGTATATAAAGAACTTTTACTAATGAGAGCAGGAAGTATGGGAGAGAGAAGGAGGAAGAAGGTTTGTTGTGATGATTTGATGTTTGTTTCTAGCTGGCACAGGAGGTAGAAGTGACTGGTTATTTAAAAGGCCTTAAGCTTTGGTAATTAATAGAATGCCTTCAAGGGCAAATGAAAGCAGGAACTAGAAACCCATGTGCAACTCACTTCGATACTGCAGATGAGGGACTACTATCCTTCCCAGAATCTCCGTGACTTCTTTGGTGCCCGAGGCTTTTAGCCACGTGCTCCCACACTTTAGAACAGTCTGCCTCAACAAAAGAGGTTGCCCTCTATGGGAATCTATAAACCCAAGGTCAAATCTCTTCTACCCAAGCATTAAAATTACTGACAACTCACAGCTACCCCAGCAACGCACTTTTTGGGAACCCTGAGCCCGCCCCAAATATATAGGGTATAAAGTGTCAAAAAGGAGAGCTAGTGAGCTATGACCTTTTTCCAAGGAAATAGAAGTATTTTACTGTGTATTTTGTCATGTGGTGTAGCATTGGGCTTCTATGTGCTGTGTATTTTAATATAGGACCCACATCTGTCCGGCATTAGGCGTACAGCACAGGTCCCAGCCTGGATGTATTCATGGTGTTGGTCTTTGGAGAACCTAATATGTTTACTTTTTACTTTGTTGAGCTGTGAAGGATTTGGAGTCCATTGGGAGAAAAGCGCGCTTAAAAAAGTGTTATTATTATTATTATCTTATGATTTTATACTAAAGAAAGCTGAAACTCCCAAAACCAAAATGGAGGATCTAGCTTTCAATAAGTATTTAAATAGTTTATAACGTGAATAAAACAGAGTATAACCAAGGTTACAACGTATCTTTTCAAAAACTAAATCCAGATTTAAAAGCAAAATCAACCGACGCATTACAAAAGGTTGTACCAAAGATTTCACAATGCATTAGCTTTCGTACATATGATTTGAATGTAATTGACGCTTTATTGGAGTTCTTTTCCATGAAGGAGAATAAGTATTCATGTATCTGATACATTAATTCAGGGGAAAGGATTTCATAAAACAAAACGATTTATATCTCAGTCAAGAAACTGACAGATCTTTATTACAAAGGAAAATAAAACAAGTTTTTATAGCAAGTAAAAGGGCCAATCCACGCAATATTCTACATGTGGATTAATAATAATAATCGTCTGTAGTATTAGATAATATACTGCTTTTAAAAAAAATATTTTCATTTATTCCAACTCTAATTCCAGTTTGTATGAGTTGTATGAGCATCCTTTGATGTTGCTATATTCAGGTTGTAACACGTCCAGCGTGCAAGATATTTTGCAAACAATTTCTGTTTGTGATAATGTTGTAAATGTTCCCGCAGTTTTGAGCAGCAAACGGAACAATGGCCAATGTACCATGGATAAATTGTAGCTGCTGAGTTACACTAAATGAAGGTTGATGAAATTGAAAGGCGTCACCACGTGAAAACCTGGGAAGCGAGGCATCTGCTGATCTATCATGGGGGAATTAATCGATCGGCCATCTTAGGTAATTTGATCAATAAAGGAAATCAAATGCTAAATATATTAAACAAGAAAAGAAGATTCTAAAATTAATCGATCTCTCTGTAGTATGTCTATATATATTATATTATGACATCATGACATAATAATACATATAGAGATCTCGATTTAAATATTCCGTATATTTCTACTGCGTGGATGGCATCTTTACATCACATTGCTGTTATTTCCAGAAGGAAAGCAGGAAACAAAAGATTTGGTCAGGAATAAGGAACATGTTAGAACCAAAGAACACCTACATATTGAAGACGGCTCACAAATATTAATGCATTTAGTAAAGGAACAAATGAGGATTAAAACAGCTCACTTGGTTCTAGTACAGAGTGACAAATTCAAAGCAACCCTGATTTTCTAAAAGCCATTGTGTTTGACATCAGAGTTCAAACAGAACGAATTTGGTTCAACCTGTATCTTAAATTGAAACATCTCGAAAAAAAAAACACTCTAAAAAATCAGAAAAAGCAAAAAGTTCAATGTGCTATAGCAGGATTCGTTTAAATGTCTTTACAATCAGGGGTAGGGCGCCAGTCCTCAAGGGTCAGGTTTTAAGGATATACCCTGCTTCGCCACAGGTAGCTCAGTCAAGCACTGGGCCACCTGGTGAAAGCAGGGATATTATCACACCTGACATGTTGGTGGCCTTGAGGATGGAGTTGCCCGCCCTGATCTATAGTATTACATTTGAATCCTAAAACTCTTTGTGTGTGTATGCCAATACAATTTTTTTTAAATGATAGATACAGTAGGTTCCTTGATCTTTTGTTTGGGGAAAAAAGCTTAGGAATTTCTCTTACACGGATATGAAAGCTATAACATTGTCATAGTGGTAATTAAGAACAATCTGAACATTTTGCTCAGCTCTGTAAGAGTTTTAATTCTTGTGAATGTTTAAAGTGGTCCCGTATTTATGAACGTCCGTCCTGTTTTGGACAATGTACAGGAAAATAATGAGAGGTAATACTGGACAGATTGGGTATTAACGGTAGTACTCTGGGCGTGTATGTGTTATCCCGGTATTACCTGCTCTGGGGTTGGGAGGGTATACCGGTATACTCTTGGGGTGTATCTGTAACCGGTATTACCTATTCTGGGCGGGTATGTGCTTACTGGATACATCTCTGGGAGGTATGTTGTATACCGGTAGATACTCTCTGGGCGTGTATGTGGTTATACCGGAACCTCTCTGGGCGGTATTATGTGATACAGGTATGTACCTTGGGGCGGTATGTGTTATACGGTATAACCTCTGATGGGGCGTGTAGTGTAGACCGGTATACTCTTGGGCGTGTATGTGTATTAACGGGTATTCCTTCTGGGGTTGTTGTAGTGTATACCGGTAGTACCTCTCGGGGTGAGTGGTAGACGGTAGTACCTTATGCGGGTGTATGGTAGACGGTATTACCTCTTGTGCGTGTATGGGTAACCGGTATTACATCTCTGGGCGTGATGTGTATTACCGTATTACCCTCGGGGTTGATGCTGCTTTGTATACCGGTATACCTCTCTGGGCGTGGTATGTGGTAAACGGGATTTACATTTGGGAGGTATTGTAACCGGTATTACCTCTCTGGGCGGGGGTATGTAGGATATGGAGCCTCTCTGGGCGGTAGTGGCTACCGGGCTGCCTCTTGGGCGGGTATGTGTATATGGTTATACCTCTGGGCGTGTAGGTTAGTACCGTATGACTCTTGGGCGTGAGTGATACCGGTATTACCTCTCTGGGCGTGTAGTGTATACCGGTTATTACCCGGGGGGCGTGTATGGTATACCGGGGATACCTCTTGGGCAGTGTATGGTATACCGGTATGACCTATCTGGGCGGGTAGGTGTTATACCGGTAGTACCTATCGGGGCGTGTAGTGTATAACGGTATACCTCTCGGGGCGTGTTAGGGGTGATAACCGGTATTACAGCTGGGGGTTATGTGTATACCGGTATTACATCTCTTGGGTGTGGTATGTGTATACCGGTAATTACCTCTCTGGGCGTGTATGTGTTTACCGGAATACCCCTATTGCGGGATGTGTAGACCGGTTTTACCTATCTGGGAGTGTATGTGTATTATACCGGTATACCTCTCTGGGTGTATTGTTACCGTTATTACCTCTATGGGCGGTATGTGTTAGACTGGTTATTACCTCTCTGGGCGTGTATTGGTTATTACCGGATTACCTCTCTGGGCGTGTATGGGGGTATAGCGGATACCTCTCTGGGCGGTGTTGTAGGTATACCGGTCTTACCTCCTCTGGGCGTGTATGTGATACGGTAGTACTTTCGGGCGTTGGTTGTATGTGTATACCGGCTAACTCTCTTGGGCGTGTAGGTATACGGGTATACCTTCTGGGCGTGTATGGTATACACGTGTCTTACCCTTGGGGTTGTACTGGGCTATAACCGGTATTACCTCTGGGTGGTTTATGTGATTCGGTGGTTTCCCTCTCTGGCGGTATGTTGTAACCGGGATACTCTCCTGGTCGTGTATGTGGTATACGGTATTTCCTCGGGCGGTAGTGGTATTACCGGTATTACCCTATGGGCGGATGTGTTACGTTAGTACCTCGGGCGTGTAGTGTATACCGGTATTACCCTCTGGACATGTGACATGACCGGTTTGGGGGTGCGGATACCGAGCAAGGGAGAGAAAGGGCTCTTTGTTAAGGATGGAAGCATTCCATATCTATTGGCCTGCATGACCCAGCAGAAACCATCACCCTGGAGGAGGGGTGTCAGGAGCCTGGGGCGATGGGGCTCACAGGAGAGGAGGACGATAAAGCGTAGGCGCAGAGGAGGATTTGTGTTAGTTTCGAGCGCACGCACCCATTTCACCAATGGCACCAGCTATTTTTGGAGAAGAAGCTGACCTCGGCAACCACAGGTCATGACCCCTCATATTTTTGGTAAACCCATGATTCCTTGATACTAAACAACAGCATCAAATGAAATCAGTTACAAATATAATAGCATTCCTATGCAATACAGTCCCATCCCACACATTTCTTGGAACCTAAACAGAAAAAGTGAACAACACCGAACAAATAATCAGCGGAGGCTATTTCCAAGTTTGTGATACCCACATAAGCATAATATGCAACTTGACATCACGTCAGCGAAACGTTTTGCTTTGTCTTTTTGTCCCGCCGCGAGAAAAGTTATCTTCCATCCAAAGTTTGCAAAGCTTTTGAAAGCTATACATTAATAAATCACATGGGCCAATGAACTGTTAATTATGTTAATTATTACACCTGGACGCACACACACACACACACTTTTATAACTGTAGGACTGCGTCCATTAGGATGCAGCCGTGCAGGATGCGCCATGACCGGTGAGCGCCGAAAGCGGCGAGCTTTCCTGGACTTGGTCACGTGCACCCCATCGGGGGGTGCTTCGGGGCGGGGAGGGGTAGCCTGTGACCGTTAACGGACGGGTTAGCCCCATTGACATGAGCACGCAAACATCTTTTTTTTTTAAAAAGACTACGCTCCGCACGCTTTCGGAAGCCGTGCGTGAGCCCCTGCTAAAGCGCTCAATTGTCGGACTGCCAGGGGATCTCACACTGAGACAGCGTCAGCGAGCACGCCTAAGGCCCGGCCATAGCGCCACTAGAGGGGTTTGCAGTGCGGGACGAGCGCTGACGCCTGGCCGCTCACCCTGCTGAATCACTGCGCGATAATGCCCATGAGGGAGGCAGCGGTGACCGGCGCGACTCGGAGCGCAGGTGGGCAGACGCAGACTGAGGGAGGCAGCCGTGACTCGTGTGAGCTGCTCGCGCTGACTGGATGTCTTTTAGACGACAGCGCTCCCTGCGAAAACACACGCCTCGGCTGTCGCTCTGAAAGAAATACAGGCCTCAGACGCCTGCGGCACGCTACGGGAGCCCCCTCTCAAGGCATCCTCATTGAGGATTGCAGGGGTCAGCGCAGGAGCGTCCGAACCCCGGCTATCAGGCGGCCTGTCCTTCGGACTCAGGCCCTAGAAAGCAGCATACGGCTTTCTCTCTTTTCTTAACTCCGGTTTTAACTTATTTTTATGATATAAAGACCATGTCGGCAATGCTATATCTTCACATCGCTACTCAGTGGCAATGCGTCCTACTTCCCTTGATAAATCTGTAAAAAATCAACTAGATATGTGTCCCCGGCATATTGTCGCCTTCGTTTCAACTCAATCCGAGATAATGGTGTGGAAACTCATCAGCTACAATGCATATCCGTATTTACTACAAGGGTAACATTATCTATTGTTAATGTGTGAGCTCAAACTGCTGGAGACCATTGGCCCAACCAAATGTCACCAAACCAGGAAAGGGTTAAAAGTCTTGCGACCTGTGGGGAGGCCTGGTCCGCTCAAACGGTTGCCTATAGAAATGTCAAAGGATGTCCAGTAATTACAAGTTCTCGCACTTAAGAAAATTGGCAGTTAAAAATAGTTCGTCAGTAAGTAAGTTCTACATCCCAAGCCAACGATTTATTATAGTGAGGAGGTAAGAGGATATAGGGTGTGATATAGTAACTTATGGGCAGCTAGTACTTACAGATAATTCAACGTGCCAGATGTCTCAATGACATACGCCATTATTTGTCTCACATGTATTATTATGGAAGAACGATTCAGCGCTTACGAATGGCGGCGGATGGAATGAAATGTCTGTCAAGAGATGCCAAAACAACAAAATGTGAATGTGGATCTGTAAAATTGGCAAAAGTATTGGTCCATTCGACCCTAACTAATGTCAATAAGAATAAACAAACACAAATCTCAACTGCATAACAAGGTTGTCTCTAACAGATTCGCGGATCACCACGAAAATTCATCCAGTCAGCCTGGTGTGTGTGTGGGAGCCCGTGTGGGGGTCGTGATTTTGGTAACTTGTTACGCATTTCATTTTAGGACCCATCGTTTTACTTTGCCTATTTGAAATCAAGCTTATCAAAAATTTTATTTATAATGTAAGACAGTAGTGTTATTTAGTCTATATAGTAGGGGCTGCGGGCACAACTCTGTTTTCGAAGCCACCAACAGAGCCCAGGTTTAAAGGATACTCCCTGCTCCTGGAGCACAGGTGCTCCATCATTTTAAGGAGCACCTATGCGAGCAGGCGTATCTGTAAAACTGGCCTGTTTGGGGTCTGCAGGACTAAGTTGGCCACAACATAATTAAAGCGGAGTTTCAAATGCCTGTTCGGAAGTAGGATGGACTAGCTAATTATAAAATTTGTGTTTACATTAGAAAAGAGTGGCGCAAAGCAGGGGATTGAGTAATAATACAAAATATTAGTCTCGGCGGACCAACACAAGGAGCTTTCAAAACGGAATCTAATCATCCCAAGGTGCAAGTACAATGGACGTCGGTGGTATCCCTTTAAGGTGGCAGGAATGGAGCTTTCGACCACGCAACAAAGAAAAGATTCTTTACGCTAAGGCTGTCTTACGTGTGGGATTCATTACCCAGGAGACTGTGAGTGCAATACATTAGATGGCATCAAAAAAAAGTGGTGGAGAGGAATGTATGTATTCCCTATTCATGATGACTCATTGGATAATGCGCTCAGAGTTTTTCACCCCCACCCCTATACATAATATTAGTAAAGAGAAATAAGTATGACATATCTGTCAATGCTAAAATTTTAGAGTGTTTGAAATAATAGGAGACACGTTCTTTTTTTCAAACCATCTATACTATGTAATCTAGTGTAACTATGTAACATATGAACGGCTGCCCAGAGCTCAGTGGGAGGGGAATCTGAGATTGGGGACATCCCCCTGTTTTTCTTTGGGCTGGGTGATGGCCCCTTACTGTGACCAGTGGGCAGAGTATCCCATTATTGGTCAGTTCTAGCAGATTTAGAAGCATAAAGAGGAGCCAAAATTAGTTTCATGAGCCCTTGTTTTGTGCTGATAGGGACAGAAATGACAGTTTTGGAGTATAGCACCTGAGGTCGAGAGTCTGATTGAGGTTTGAGATGTATGGTGGTCGAGTTCTCGAGTCGGAGTGTCTGAGTGTCTGAGTGTCTGAGTGTCTGAGTGTCTGAGTGTCTGGGTTACCTTAGTGTTTATTTCATTTTTTTTTTTTTTTTTTTTGTAAAGCATGGGAGTTGTTGGAAAGGGGGTAATAGGCTATTATTCTTTATTATTTACGTAAGCTTTTAAGGCTGCAATTTCTTTTAACTAATGCATTTAATTTATTTATTATAATTGTACTGTATTTATATTTTACTTATGTATTTATTACTTATTATAGTTTGTGTATGTGTGTATATATATATATATATAATATATAAAAATATAATAGTTATAAAAATAATAATTAAAAAAAAATTGTGGTGTTGTGACCTGGCTACTAGTCGGCTGGAGTATTTTGGATTGTTGACACCAATTTGGGCCCTTGGGGGTAATGTGGGCACACGGCTGAGGGGGCGATGTCTGGTTTTTACTGACTCCATGGTTTTATTTATGTGGTCCGTGGTTATTAATTTGAATTCAGCTGGTTGCGGAAATGGAGGGGGTGTGGTTTTTGTATGCCTGGTTGCGTGCACTGGTTTATCAACTTTATGTGTTTCAAAGAATATTGTCTTTTTAATTTAGTTAGTTATGGTTTGGTTGAAAAAATATGCTGCGATCTTTACCACAAGCTTAGTGTTTTATTGTCTTATGGATGGCATAGCCCTATAGGGGTTATAGTAGTTTAACATACATAGGATAAGTGGGTTGGGGTTCTGTGCAGTTACAGGAATAAAACATAAGATGTTTCACAGAGTCACAATACACTTTAAAGCTGCAGTTCAACCAATATCCTGCATGTGTGTTTTTTTTTAAATAAATCAGTTCTGTAGTAAGAAAAAATACTTTTAGCATTTTCTGTTTTAAAAACAACAACTTTGAAAGACCAATTTTCTTGTATTCTATTTTAACAAGCATGCTTGTTACTATAGCAACCATTTCCATTCCCCATATTTAAAGATGTCTCCAAACTTCGCCTATCAATAGACGGAGAACGAATTGACCGGCAGCTATGCAGTTCTTTAGGCAAGTAGAGATTGCCCACATGAAGCTATTGAAGTAAAAAAAAAAAAAAAAAAACGGGAGCTTGAACTGCAGCTTTAAAGAGTTCTGCAGCTAACATATTGTAAATCATTTATCTAAAACATCACCCGTGTGTAAACTGCAGACATTTAGACTCTAGGGATTGCCAAGCTAATGACCACACCTGGGCCGTGTCATATTCAGTTTCCAAGTTCCCCTTTTAAAAGAATTAATTGTCATTAATGTTGTACACAATGGAAGGGTTGTTGATTTTTATGATGAATGGGAAAATATTACAAATTCTATTTTGTTCCTGAAAAAAAAATGAAATGACCGAGTGTAGTTACAGTATTTTGGTGATATCTTACTGTACGTGACCTTAAACCTGTAACTGCAGCTTAGTAAGAAGGATTAGAGGGTACAGCAGAGCAGGGTTAAGGCATAATTAGTCGTATTATTGGGTCAAATGGGGAAAGCTTCCAGAGGTTATACCAGTGTCTTCCATTCTTTTTTGAGGTTAAGGAACCCTAAGTGAAATTCTGAGGAACCCCAACCGTCTGTAATAGCGCGTCTGAGATCAGATGCATTGTAAGGAACCCTCAACCCTCTCTAATAGCACGTCTGAGATCAGATGCATTGTAAGGAACCCCAACCCTCTCTAATAGCGCGTCTGAGATCAGATGCATTGTAAGGAACCCCAACCCTCTCTAATAGCGCGTCTGAGATCAGATGCATTGTAAGGACCAACCCTCTCTAATAGCGCGTCTGAGATCAGATGCATTGTACGGATCCCCAACCCTCAATAATATCGTGTCTGAGATGAGATGCATTGTAAGGAACCCCAACCCTCTCTAATAGCGCGTCTGAGATCAGATGCATTGTACGGAACCCCAACCCTCTCTAATAGCGCGTCTGAGATCGAACCCCAACCCTCTCTAATAGCGCGTCTGAGATCAGATGCATTGTGGGGAACCCCAACCCTCTCTAATAGCGCGTCTGAGATCAGATGCATTGTACGGAACCCCAACCCTCTCTAATAGCACGTCTGAGATCAGATGCATTGTGAGGAACCCCAACCCTCTCTAATAGCGCGTCTGAGATCAGATGCATTGTGTATATATGTTTAGATCATATTTTACATCTGAAATGCATCTTTATAAAACACAAATGAAGAGCAGGAGATAAAGTTGTTATAATGTTTTCACAGGATTGAAGCAGAGGGTCTCCTGCACTGAACCGCATTAATTTTAACTCCGAGGACTCCCTTCTTCTAGAGATAGTTACCTCCGTAGGGCGTGCCGATATCTCTGGCAAGATTAAATATCCTGGTCCTCTAGGGATGACGTCACGGCTTCCTATTGGCCAGTATGGTGCAGGACATTTAAACGCCGCCATTATGTTAGGCACACAAGTTCCCTGACTGCAGAGATACTGCACAGGTAAGTACCTCTGGAAGCAGGGGTTTCCCCGGAGCTGAAATGACTGACGTTTAGCTCCGGAGACCATCTGCTTCATTCAGTAGTAAACAATTAAAAAAATAACATCATGCAGTGCTTCATGGTCTGCTGCTTTAAGGCTGGTGTTCTGTGTTTTGAGAACGCACACATTTTGGCCTATACAGTATGTAGGGTGACCACATGTCCCCGGTTACATATCAGATTTTCAGTCATCGTCCCGGCGTCCCGATAATTTTCTCAAAACCATTCAAATACCCCGGTTATTAGCTTCCCCCTGTTTGGACTCACTCACAACTCTTAAAACCATAAAAGTCGACACTGCCTGTTATCATGATATTGATCCTATCAAAGAGTAAACATTTTAAATATATTGGTAAACGCTACTGAAACGATTTACTAATATAAACCAAACCTTCATGTTGTTGCCCTCGTGAGTTTGTGTTATGTTCGGAAACTGAAAAAAATCGATAATACAACATAAATGCGGACACTGATACCTTTATAATATTTATTTTTAAGTGATGTCATTTGTTTTATGAATAATTTTTTCATGTTACCAGGTTTTCTCTATTATTGGACATTCAGTTTTTAGTGATATACAATACACATATGACCCGTTTATCCGTTTATCAACTCACTGTTATTTTTGTTAAACATTAACCCCTTTACGAGATTATTATTTGTCCTGCGGCGCTGAGATAATAATAACGTCATTTCATATAGCACTTTTTTCCCAATGGGACTCGAAGTGATTCACAATTACAGTATATGGATGTCAACAGGAGTTGGGAAATAAGATAAGGTAGAAACAGGTACAGCAGGCTACCTGTTTCTGCCTTATCTTATTTCACACTTCCTGTCGACATCCATTGTAACTGGATATCCCTCTTTACATACACTGTATATTATATTTTGTTTGTGTATTTCTGCCATACTCGATGAAGGACCCGGAGATGTTCGGAAACTTCATGAAGAGGAGCTTTATGGCGTCTCCCTGTCATATGGTGTCTTTTGGCAGACTACTCTTATATTCCGCGTCAGGCTGAATGAAACCATGCCCTAAAAAACCCTCTGTTTGGACGATACATGAAATCAGATACATACAGACCAGTGCTACCCCAAAAGGAAAGCAACCACAGTGAAACATGACACACAGAACGGAACGATAGTCATGTACATCTTCCAAATTAGTGGAAGGCTCAACCAGGCCAGGTTTGCATGAGCGATCAATGCATTGAAGAATAGAAGTTAGTCTGTTATATAGCACTTTACTTGAGGGGGAAATATGGTTCTGGTAATGTTTTATGCTTTTTGGGTTTATTCTTGTCCTCAAAAACACAAAACACCAATCAGAGTCTCGGATACATCAAGCAGGGGTAAGAAACTGGAGGTATTATCTCTCATAATTTGTAGATTTTTGGTCAACTTGTATGCAAAAAAAAGTACACATTTGCGGAGATAACACCTCCAGTTTTCCTTACCCCTGCTTAGTGAATTTGGGCCAAAGTGCCCCCCACCCTTACTCATTACACATTCCCGCCCTGTACAGTATTCTGAAGTAAACAGAAATTGTTCTATTTGTCCTTTTCTCTCGTCCTATGCAAATCGGGACTCTCCTGGGTAAACAATGACATTTGGTAACTTTATAATCATGGAATAATGTTTTTCTTTCCTCTGCTTATGGTAATATCCTGAGGACTTTCTCCCCTCTCATTCCCTTTGAGAACGTTCTTCTTGCAGCTGTGTCTTTCAGCTACAGGTGAACCTAAGACATCCTGTAAGGTCCAACTGGCAGAGAAATGACTGGCATTTCCCTTGTTAATTAAACCATGCTGAGCTTGTGTAATGTCATCTCAACTCAGTTGGCATTCAGGAGGTGCAGAAAAGGTTTCATATTTAGTTTTTAGACTATCCCTTGACAAAAACGTACATATTATTTTGCTGCAGCCATGCAAAGTAATTTGATGGATTATAAAGAGTGAAGGGGGGTTAAATTGTGTTAAAATGTATGAAATTGGGTATTTAATGCTGCCGCACACCCCAATACAAATATTTTAGGGGAAAAAGCGAATAAATATGGAATATTTGTCATTTTCCTTCTGTACAATTCTCAAAAGAAATCGTATAAACAAAATCAAACACACCTAATTTCTATACTATAAGATATTGTCGAGAAGTGTCCGTCTTTTTAAAAGTGGTGAAATCCTAAACATTTAGGCTCAAATCCAGAAAGCACGTTTAACGTGACATTATTATAACTTAGTGTCGAGTTAAGACCAATGGAGTATCTTCAAAGGACAAACAAAAGAGCAGAGCATTAATTATAACGTCCGTTAGTGATAATGACACGCAAATTAGACAGGATTATAACATCGCTTATCCGCTAGATCCTGTTACGTCATACCTAAACTTGGCGATACTCCCTTCCAGACCCTGAAAATGGCCTTTTACAAGGTCTGCAAGAGTATAACACCCCGATTCGGTATGATTTAACTCATTTTCCATGTTTATTTCCCTATACTCTCTTTCTCAACTTCAGCCAAAGACCAATTTAGGGTCTGGATAGGAGTAACGCTGAGACATGCTTATTGTCACGTTCCTGGAAGATAACGCAATGTTAAGCCTGTGCTAATGAGATGTAGCGCACCCATTGTTTTTGCATATAATTAGCGTTGAGGACACACGTTAACCTCAGGGAACTGAACGCCCCTTCCTATCTCGGGTAACGTCACGTTATGAGCCCGGATGTTACTGAGGTTTGTGGGACTTGCCCTTAGAAGCAAAGATCTCCTGAATTCTACAGAGCAAAAAGATAGGGAATGGTCGCTATAGAAAGCTTAAAGCTGCAGAACAGGCAATATCCTATTTTTTAAAATAAATCAGTTCTGTACTATGAGGAAATAATTGTAGCATTTTTTTTAAAAACAACTCCGAATTACATTTTTAATGCATTATAATGTAATAAGCATTTTTTGTTTCTATAGCAACCCTTTACAAAGTCACATCACCTTCCTCTTCTGAAACATGCTCTGGCACACCCCTTTTTGAGCCCTGCCCTCTCTCTAGCAGTGCACCAATCGTATCTAGTGACTGCCTGTTCACATGATCTTCCCCACAGAACTTTGCATCTTTGGTCCTCTTCTGCTGCACCGACAGCCATTTAGTGAACCCCTGAGCCGAATCTTCACTGATCAATCACAGGAGAACGGATCGATCGGCAACTTAGCTAATTACTTATCATTGTGTGGATTGTATTGATGCACATATTAAAGGGGGACCCCCTCAACCCCCCCAAAAAAACCGGCAGCTTGGACTGCTGCTTTAGAAAGGGTTGTCAATGGTCTACATTAATAAAAATGTGTGATGAATGCCTTGAAAAGTCTTATTTTTTTGTAGCTGTAAGTAATGCTGAAACTGCATGGATAATTTAGTATCCTCTTAAGCAGGGTTCATGTATAAAACTTCTCCTATTATGAAACTGATGTAAAAAAAAATAGCTTCAAAGACAGTGAGATGTTTTTCTTTATTGCATCAATAAATCCTTCATACCAATTTAGGAAAAACCATATATTTCGGTAGGCATAATCCAGCCAAGTCCCCAGTTCTTGTACCCCTGCTATTAACTCAGAAACTCTTTACCCTGAGGCCCAGACCCCACAAAACGGTGCTAATTTAGAACTTTTTTTATTCCCATTCATAAGAATGCGAACGCTTAGCACCGTTCAGTAGATCTGGACCAGAATTCCCTGATAGACCATTGTAGTGTCGGACTTCCTTTACGATGCGTTGGTTTTGGACAGCTCTGAAGGGGGAAGGTGGGGGGAGAATCACAACCCTCCTGCCCCCAGTGCTGACGAGCTCTGAACGGGGGGGGGAGGGGAAATCACTAACCAAAGGTGAGCCACGGCCGCTGAGCTCTGAAGGGGGGGGTGATTACAAGCCTCCCCCCCCCCAGTGACACGCCGCCGCCAAGCTATGAAGGCGGGGGGAGGGGGGAAATCGGAGCAGTGAAGGGTGGGACGACCGGAGCAGTGAAGGGGGGTGAGCGGAGAGCGAGGGGCAGCGGTAAAATGAAATCCCGGGCATCGCCAGGCTAGTTTCAAATAGACGGCTGTATGGTTTTTTTTTTTGTGCAGTCATTCCTGGAAGAAAGAGTGAAGTATTAATTACATTTCAGATGCTTCATAAAATAAAATCCATCTTGATTAGGAGACTTGAGCAGAACACACAGTCTCTTTTGTTCTGTAATAAGTTTGACATTTCTGGCGAAAAATGACATTAACTTGTTCAGCCGATATCCACCTCCTCCTGCGCCCGGTGTGCCTGGGTAGTCTTTCAATCCACAGGTAGGCATCAAATAATATTCTGCACAATGGAATTACAATAGTCTCATAAATTAAATTGTAAGCTCCTCGGGGCAGGGACTTCTTTTCCTAATGTTACTTTGATGCCTGAAGCGCTTATTCCCATTATGTGTTATTTGTATTATTTGTTATTTATATGATTATGTCACGTGTATGACTGCTGTGAAGCGCCGTGTACATTAATGGCGCTATATAAATAAAGATATACATACACACATATATGCACCTGGATTGAACACTGGTTAAAGGACAGACAACAGAGAGTTGTCATAAATGGAACTTTTTCAGGTTTGGCTAAAGTCGTGAGTGGAGTACCTCAGGGATCGGTACTGGGACCCCTACTTTTTAACTTGTTTATTAATGACCTTGAGGTTGGGATCGAGAGCAAAGTCTCCATCTTTGCAGATGATACTAAATTGTGTAAGGTAATAGAATCAGAGCAGGATGTAATTTCTCTTCAGAAGGACTTGGAGAGACTGGAAACGTGGGCAGGTAAATGGCAAATGAGGTTTAATACAGATAAATGTAAGGTTATGCATTTGGGATGCAAGAATAAAAAGGCGACTTACAAATTAAATGGAGATATATTGGGGGAATCCTTGATGGAGAAGGATTTAGGAGTGCTTGTAGACAGCAGGCTTAGCAATAGTGCCCAATGTCATGCAGTAGCTGCAAAGGCAAACAAGATCTTATCTTGCATCAAACGGGCAATGGATGGAAGGGAAGTAAACATAATTATGCCCCTTTACAAAGCATTAATAAGACCACACCTTAAATATGGAGTACAATTTTGGGCACCAATCCTAAGAAAATACATTATGGAACTAGAGAGAGTGCAGAGAAGAACCACAAAATTAATAAAGGGGATGGACATTCTAAATTATGAGGAGAGGCTAGCTAAATTAGATTTATTTACATTAGAAAAGAGGCGTCTAAGAGGGGATATGATAACTATATACAAATATATTCAGGGACAATAAAAGGAGCTTTCAAAAGAACTATTCATCCCATGGGCAGTACAAAGGACTCAGGGCCTCCCTTAAGGTTGGAGGAAAGGAAATTTCACCAGCAACAAAGGAAAGGGTTCTTTACAGTAAGGGCAGTTAAAATGTGGAATTCATTACCCATGGAGACTGTGGTGGCAGATACAATAGATTTGTTCAAAAAAAGGTTGGACATCTTTTTAGATGGGAATGGTATACAGGGATATACCAAATAAGTATACATGGGAAGGATGTTGATCCAGGGATTACTCCGATTGCCAATTCTTGGAGTCAGGAAGAAATTCATTTTTCCCCTTAAATGGGGTTTTTTGTTTGCCTTCCTCTGGATCAATAAGTAAGTATAGATATAGGATAAAGTATCTGTTGTCTAAATTTAGCATAGGTTGAACTTGATGGACCTACGTCTTTTTTCAACCTCATCTACTATGTAACTATGTAACATCTAAATCTAATTGGGTTAAGTCAGCGGTGCGTGGGGGTGCGAGATTGTCTGAGGGGGGGGGGGGGGGGGGGGGGTGGTTACAGAGGCCACGAGCTCTTCCCCCAGGCATTTAAATGAAATGCCGGGGGAGGCGCGAGGCCTCTGTAAATCTCTCTTGGGCTGTGTCCCCGCTATCGCTGAGCTCGCTGAGCGGGCGGCGCTTGGCGAGGTGACTTGCATATATATATATATATATATATATATGCAAGTCCCCGCTCAAGTGATGCGTTTGCGCGTATGCGTGGGCTCACACGCGAGTGCTTGAGAAAATTTTAAGGACATCCGACACTCATGCTTGGAGAGCTCTCAAAGCATGCGCGCGCTCAGCGCCAGTGGGGACAAAGCCTTACCTTGTCTGAGCTGCCTCTTTGGTGACCTCACCTCAATCTCTCCCCCAACCACTCACACTCACTCCCCTCCCACACCTCCTTACCTTATCTCCACCCCACGCCTCACCTCGCAATCGCCCCCCACACCCCCTCAACTCTCGTCTGTACCCACCCCAACCTCCTCACCTCTCTCCCCCCCTCAACCTTCCCAATCACATCTCTCTCTCCCCTCTCGCACCTCTCTTGCCACCCCCTTCGCAATCCCTCTTCACCTCTCTCCTCCTCCTCCTCCTCCCATCTCTCTCCTCCTCCCCTCACCTCTCTGTCCTCACCTCCCCTCACCTCTCTCTCCTCCTCCCCCACCTCTCCCTCATCTCTCCTCTCACCCCCTCACCTCTCTCTCTGCTTGCACCCCCTCACCTCTCTTCCTTCTCAAAGACATTATTTTCATTTGATACATCTAAAATTGAGTGACGTGAACGAGCATTTCCTAGTTTCTTTTCTTTTTTTTAAATGATGAGGCCTGCAATCATGACATGTTGACGATATGAAATGAAAAACAATTACTACGAGTCGTCCGATTAGTAAATAATATTCATTATGATTTGTTATTAGTGAAGAATGATAACTTGGCAACCACAGTTACGTTTGCAAGTACTGGGTAATTACAGCTAATTTAGTATATAAAAATAAAGCATAATCACTTTCAATTCATTTTTTGTTGTTGTTGAAACACACACTGGGAAAATGCAGCTCGAAGTTCCATTGAATATACAGGGACGGCATTATTAGTTCCTGCGGAAAGGTTATGATAACAAGGACACGGCTGCATCCATCAAGCTTCTGCAAACTGCTCGGGTCTCCAACAGTGGGAAATCCATTTACGGTGAACTGCGCTTACGATGAGAATCTGCCCACGCCCAGGAGTACAGAAACATGGACTTTAACAGATGGAAACACTATTAAAATTCAGCTCGCCCAGAAATGTGCAAACATATTGGTTAAATATATATTCATGCTCTTTAAGTGGGTCAAATATATCTTGTACCCCAAGCAGGGTTCCCATTAGGCTGGGTAGCCTAGAGAGTGTCACATTTTTTGGGTGGGGGGCTGGCAATTTTTTGGGGGAGGAAATGTGTGTGTTTGAGAAAGCCTTACCTTTTCCGGAGTGTCCCCATCCTGTAGCGTTGTGTCGTTATGGTGACCTGACGTCAAATGATGCCGCAATGGTACATGACAACGAAGTGTAACATGACCCTGTGACGCTATGACGTTGGACACATGATGAGTGGGTGTGTAACCGTTTCCCTGAATGAGGTTGCTGTAATCCAGGGGTAGCCAACTCCAGTCCTCTAGTGCCACCAGTTTTCCACTGAGTCACCTGATTGAGCTACCTGTGCTGAAGGGATATCCTGAAAACCTGACCTGTTGGTGGCCCTTGAGGGCTGGAGTTGGCCATCCCTGCTGTAATGCATTGCAATGTGCTGCAGATCCATTAGAAAGCAGAGGGGTTCAAGCTAATTTAGGCTCTTTGAGGCAGAGACCTTGTTCTATTGTCTCAGTTTGTCTTTAACATACAAAGTTATTGTCCCTCCCTCCTGCACTGCACTGCGCATGTGTTGGCATTGCAATATATGAACTGGTCCTTAAAGCCACTAAAATATCTTCACAGTGACACCATTACGTCCTAACCCACTGACTACAACACAGATTAAAGTTCTTGTGCAATATATGAACATATCTCTAACAAAAGGAAAAACAAAGTATCAACCACAAGGCCATCCACTTGGATTTTATGTGCATCAAAGTATCACAGTTTGAGAGTCAACTAATGACCATTTGCCTGCAAGCAGCTGACTTACTGGTACTCGTGTGGGGGGTAGGGTGTGGGGTAGGGTGTGGGGGGGGGGGTGGGGGGGGTAGGGTGTGGGGTGTAGGGTGAGGGGAGAGATAGAGGGCATAAAATGTGCTGCCTTCTATTTTGTCATGGAAATGAAAGTTCAAGGGCCATGGGCCGATACAACAATTGTTTCATTCTGTCCGAGGATGCTATGTAAAAATAAATATAAAGTGCTCTGGCCAATTAGTTATTTCCTTATGCAGGATTAAGGACAGTAATAGTTCAATCTAGTTGCCAATCATTTGAAGAAGTTGGTGACCTTCGGTAAATTTGGTCTAATCGAGTCTTTCAGACATGGGACCTTGTAATGATTTGCCTCTGTAGAACATTTAGACCCCAGGCTGTCATCACCACTGATGGAACCTAAAGATCAAAGAAGATATGTGCTGTGCCATCAAAGCTACTATTGAACACTGCCAGAGTCTTTAGCATTGTCTTCCAATAGTATTTGACCATTCCAATACAGATTAGTAAGGACAGAAGGGGATTGTCTAATTATTCTTGCCGTGCTGCAATATGATATTGAAGCTAAATTGGAGGGTTATAAATTACTTTACCCATTTCCTGCCAGTATTTATGAAATTGGAAATAATTACATTTGAATTATGTTACATTTGAAGAGACATTAGTGTTTGTGAAGAGTGCTAATGTATGTATGTACTGTGGATTTTTATTTCTATAGTGCCTACAGCGCTTTACAAGAGAGAAAAAAAAAACGGTGTATATAGCGCTAAAAAGTGTTAAAGATAAGTGATAACAGTGATTCTACACTACCAAAAATATATATAACATAGGCTGCCAGGTGACACTAACCCCAAGAGACAGTTAGTAAAAAAAAAAAAAACATATACAATACAGACCGGCGCCGTAATAGTCCAAAAGGTGAAGCAAAGTCCAATGGTGATAATGTCTCTTTAACTGCTATCTGCAGAAGTATTAGGATGCTCCAACCTTCTTCAAGATGTAACTCCACATATATATCAGGGAGAAAAACAAAGAAGACACATCATAGTGCAACACAGCTGATACTATCAATTAGTGTGTACAAAACAAGACAAACAAACAAGACAAACACTACATAAAACAAGTAAGGCTGACTATATAAAATGAGAATTTATTACACATATATAAATGAGGCAGATGCGGGATCCGGTGTGTAAAAACCAGAATCCTACTTACAGGACTGCCACAGGTCATACGCAGAGGTTAAGGGTATATCTGTTCTTGCTGCTGCTCCGTCGGAACACGTGACCTCCCAGAGATTCTCTCCTTCGGCGACCGGAACTGCGTCACTCTCCGCGACACAGGAACTTCCGGGGGCTCAACCCCTCTCTCTCTCTGCAATCAGGTGATTTCGGAGGTGATTGCTTTTAACACACCGGATCCCGCATCTGCCTCATTTATATATGTGTAATAAATCCTCATGTTATATAGTCACTGTACACTGTATTGTATATGTTTGGCTTTACAAGAGAGACGACACAGTACAGGGAATTATAGTACAATTCAGTGCAACAAATAAGACCAGACAATAGGAAAGGAAATCCCTGCCCCGGAGAGCTTACAATCTAAGTGGTATGATGGGAAACGTAGAGACAGCAGGGGAGGGAATAAGTGCAGTAGATGGCAGCCATTGGTAGGAGTGACTGTGGGTGTGGGACAGTAGCCATGACTCTGGGCTAAGGGGAGCGCTTAATTTAAGAGGCGAGTTTTAAGGGTAGTCTTAAAGGTGGGGAGAAAGGGTGCTTGGCGTAAAGCGAGTGTGAGGGGGTTTCACAGGTAAGGGGCAGTGGGAGAAGGAGGTTTAAGGCGAGGGAGAGAGAGCAATAGAGGTGAAAGGGGTGGAGGGGAGACAGTTTTGGGCAGAATGCAGGAGACGAGCAGGGGCAGAGCGAGAGATCAAAGCTGATATGTAGGGAGGAGCAGAGGAGGGGAGAGTCTTGAAGGGAAGGAGGGGAACTTAATGGGAAATCCAAAACATCTTCTAGTCAAACATAGTCAAAGTGACTTGTGTGCACTGGATTGACACGGCTTTACAGTCTAATTCTGCAGTAAAGTATTATTTAACAATCTTCATAAAAGGGGCTGGTTTTAGGAAGAAAGCCATCTTTAAGCTTTTCCACTTAAACGTTTGCTGGACAACAAGGTGTAGACCCAGTTCAAACCAATTCTGATGCACACCTACAGGCCCCATTTTATAACACCCCCCAAAATGCGTATATAGTATATTTGCATTTATACTCACAAGATACGTTGGTCCTTTTTTTTTTCATGAAAAAAGTTGAGTCAGTCAGAGTTGAGTCACGGCACGGGCAAAATTCGCCAAGCATTTCAATGAATGATATCCAAGAGTAGTTGTGTGTGGGCGCAGAGCAACAAAGAACTGGTCATGTGGCAAATGAAAAATATTTATTAATGTTGCATTAAAAAAAACGGTGGAGGGTACAACACTCCTACGCGTTTCGTGCCGTGAGGCACTTTATCAATTAGTCAATTTATGCCAAGACTGAGTACTACACTTTAATCATATATACTCCCCTTATGTGTTTACCCCTACATGGACAAAATGATGGGACCAAGCATTTGAGCTCCTGCACAAACCTATATACATTTCAATGAATGACGCCTGAAATACGAGGTTTGCTGGAGAGAAAATGCTTGGCGAATCACTTGGGAACTGTGACTGGGCTGCGATTCTTTGGCTGAACAGCGAATCGATGCTGGAAATGTGGGATTTCTGAGAAATTTATACGGGGTGGGGGCTCTCTAGAGCAACTATTTGTATTTTTTTTTGTGCGTGTGCCCTTTCTGACATAAAAAAACGACAAATATTGCGGTGGACTACAGCCATGGCTACCGGTGTCCCCAATAGAAAGCTGCGATGCTACCTCCGATAACATTATGGCTTTTCTATTGGCTGCCGGAATCAGCCCTGACCCTTGGCTGCCATATTGTTTCCCCAGTGGACAGCTGGCCCACCCCGGGCCCCTCTTGACCTGAATGTCGGTGAACCCCTCTGGTTCAGCTTTGTTTTAGCTGAGAGCTTTTTGATCGTTAAGCATAAGTACATTTTTATAAGGTGGAACACTTGTTTGTCTTGTAAGCTTAGTGGAACTACCCCTGTAATATGACGATGAGTTCATGAAGTCTTTCATTGATCAGTAATCTGCAGCCTATTGGGGGGAATTTAAAAAAAAAGTATTTCTTCCCTTCACATATTTCCTTTCTTGCTACAGTAATAAGAAGGCCCATCAAGCATTATTTCCTGAGCTTGGCATGTTTAAGATGAAGCTTATCTAGGAAGGTTCGTGAGGTTCTCACTTATCTGTAAGTACTTATACTCCATTCATTGTCAGCCCTTGAGAAACAGGCCATTTACATTGTAATATACCGCAGAAAGTACTCAGCTGGCTGAGAGCCTCGTCTTTCACAGCAGCGATCATAAATGTAATCAGGTCTTTAATGATGAGAACTAAGGGGGAATTTATCAAGGGAGAGAAGAGGGCACTGCAGGCAAAAGTCACGTAATTAGCTTCAAATTGCGCTTGCGTTTGCCAAGCGGGACCTACCGTTGGCTATGCCATATTTGTTCATGTACTGCGTTTTTGGTGGTAATCCAAGCAGTTTTTGTTTTAATATACGCAGCCTTTGATTACCTTTATTGAAAACTAATTACCTAAGCTGCCGATCGATTCGTTCTCCCATGATCGATAAACAAGATCCTGCTTCCCAGGGTTCACTAAATGGCTGCCTTTCAGTTTCAACTCAATGCTGCAGTCAGTGTAACTCAGCAGCTACAATATATCCTGATATTACTAAGGTAACATTGTCTATTGTTACAGATTTGCAGCTCGAACTGTTGGGAATATTGGCAACAAATGATCACAAACAGGAAAGTGTTGCAAAGATCTTGCACTGCTGGGGAGGTGGCTAAAACCTGCTATAGAAATCAAAGGATGTTCAGTATATTAAAACTCATTAAAAATGGCATTAAGAGTTGAATTTTACAATAAAAAAGATAGTAAGTATTATCTAATAGGATAGAACAGATTTATAAAAAAAAAATATGTAGGATATTGCATGATTGCTCCTTAAGCAAAAGGAAAAATGAACATATTCAGTGCCAGGGTTGTTCCGCGTCATGTGATCGCTCCTGAACGTGACACAGCTGGTCCTGGGACACAGAAAACGGTAGCTGACTGTGGCCCCACTTCCGCTTTGATCGTGCAGGCCACTCTGTTGGTGAGGTCAGTCTAACCACCCCCTAGAAACGAGCATTTGCCCATCATTTGGTCCCCTGGCATGCCAGGTTTGTCATAATCAGCATTACCAGCCTGGCTCCGTGCCATTCTGAGACTGGATTCCAGATCTGGTATTCCAAGGCGCGATTGGTCACAGAGATACAGGGCTACCACTAATTAGAATGTGCCGAGAATAGAGTCGGAACACCAGGACTGGATTGACGTCTCAGGATGACATGGAGGCAGCTTGGAAATACTGCCAAAGCAATGCAAAGGGTTAACATTGGATGCAGCATGAGTTATATCGAAGAAGAGACTTTAAAGCTGCAGTTCAGTTTTTTTTTTTTTTTTTTTTTAAATGTATTTTTTTACTTCAATAGTTTCATGTGTGCAATCTCTAATTACCTAAAGAACTGCATAGCTGCAAGTCAATTCGTTCTCCATGTATTGATAGGCGAAATTTGGTGACATACTTAGAGCTGGCATATGTTTTTCTTCTGCTTCTGTCTCTCAGTGGAAGCTCATGACTATTCATGAGCACTCCTGCACTGACATGTGCTAGAGGGAGGGCAGGGCTGACAAAGGGGTGTACCAGGGCTTGTGACAGGACATGAAGGGCAGTGCCTTAGCAAATGGCTGTTAAAATAGAATACAAGAAAATTGGTCTTTCAAAGTTGTTTATTTAAAAACAGAAAATGCTAAAAGTATTTTTTCTTACTACAGAACTGATTTATTTAAAAAAACACACATGCAGGATATTGATTGAACTGCAGCTTTAATATACAGCCCCCTGCATAAGCAGACTTTTCAGCTGTAGAATACATACAGTGCGGGGAACCAGCTTCAGGAGAAGAGAATCCGGCTTGTGCAGCCAACACAACATATATAAACAAATTCTTCAAAATGCAGGTCTCCTCTAAAACAGTTAACAAACAACACACAGAACCCCAGCAAGCTCATTTTAGGAACCCCTGAGCCCCCACAATATATATATATATATATATATATATATAGGTATATAAGTGTCAAAAAGGAGAGCTATTGAGCGTGGCAAATGTATACAACAAGCAACAGAGTAGCCCAATACTACATCCAATATGACAAAAATACACAGTAAAATACTTATATATTCTCTTGAAAAAGGGTAATTTAGTTTAACCCTTTGGCCAAAGCGTCGTAAGCCTGCGAGCCATGTCAAGGCAGACCCAGTTTGCAGGTCCTAACACTACCAGATAAAATACTAATATACCTCTAAAACAGACATACAAAGTAGCGCTCTACTCACAAGTTCATAATGCAGTTCTCCATTTAATGTGATAACCAAGAACAGAGGAAATACAATGTTTCAGGTCCCATACACCTGATGAAAGGTCCATATGGGACCGGAAACCCTGTCTTTCCTCTGTTCTTGGCTGTCACATTAGAGAATTGCATGATGAACTTGTGAGTAGAGCGCTACTTTGTATCTGTCTTAGGCCTAGGACATAGTAAAATCAGCGTCGCTGAGGCGGGCTGAGCCGTGCTGAACAGATGCACAAAGCCCCTGCATCTGTAATCAGCGCGGCTATAGTTTCTCCCTCCGCATGCGCGCTGATGCGTGCGGAGGCTGAGAAACTTTCCTGAGACAGGCAATTTTTAAATTTGCCACTCGGGGAAGCGGAGGAGCGGTCACGTGACCGCTCCCATCCAATGGGAGCGGGGGATTCGCACCGCCTCCGCCCCGCCCCCTGAGCGCGCTCACTGCCTCGCCTGCAAGGACAGGAAAAGCATCATTTTCAGCAGGCGAGGCAGAGCAGGAGCGCTCCTCAGCGAGCTTCAAGGCCACTATGTCCCAGGCCTTAGGAGAGACCAGCACTTTGCAGAAACTGTTTGCTGTAGAACACAGCCAGCAAAATATTTATTATCTCAATATTTGGAAAGTAGCAACACATCTACATGTGCATTTATTTTAGGCTATTTGCATAATTAGAATGATTATTTTATTCTTCCGCAGTACAAAGTACAATAGTTGCCATATTTGTACAGTATATAGACCTAGTCACCCTCTATTCTGCCCGAGGAGCTGCAAAAGGGTTTAATATAGGTTTCAGGAGACTAGCAATTAACAGGTCCTGTATAATGTGCGTTTGGCTCCAACCAGATGCAAAGAAGGAAGCTCTTGCCTGGTATGGAGTGATTCATTCCTATCAATACACTTAACTAGAACCTGACCTAATCCGACCTGCGGGGGCGGGCGTTATCATTTCTTCACCGATTCTATTTTTAGTGTGATATTTTTTCCCCATAGATACTGTATGCTGGAGCAGAGCGTTGAAATGTGAAGGTATGCAGTAATCAAGGAGTTATTTTAATGAATGCACATTAACAGAACAGGTCTACAAGAGAATACTAATTGCTTTCCCCTCCCCGTTTACTAATAATGTGTCAAAGTCCAGGAAAGGGGCCATTAACCCCTCAGAGTAAGGCCTCGCCCAGGGTGGCGCTAAGCGGGCGCTCACGCTCGCGCTGGCCGCGGTGAAACACATTGCTGCAATGTGCGTGGCCAGCGTGAGCGAGCGTTCACGCATGCAGACAACCACATTTGATTTGGCTGCTCGCTGATGCGTCACGTGAGCGTCTCGCCCAATGAGGGCGAACCAGCTCCGTGACGTAATGGCCGCACCCCCCCCCCCCCCGAGCGCGCAACTGGCTGGCCAGGAAACACCCAGCGCCTGACGTCACCGCGCTCGAGCGGCACCGAGCGCTCTCCGTCCCTGGCCGCAGCTGGCTCCTACAACAAGGTCAGGGTTAAAGTAGCAATCTCTACTAAGGGCCTCATGCAGAGAGCAGCGCTAACATGGAAAGCGGCATTAATTGGCGGATTCTGCCTTCAGAAAGGCAGAAACCGGCAAGTTTAAAAAAAAGCGCCATTTTTTTTTTCCCTTCAAATTCGCCGCGCGCCTGGAGAGTTTAAAATCTCTCCAGTTTTTTTCTCTGCCGTATGCAGAGAGCCGCGATCGCCATCTAGTGGCTGTTCGCGCCAAAAAAATGGCGCGATTTTCAACATTTTCCCTCTCCACCAAGCAGCTGGCGCTCCGCGGCCGGTGGAGAGGGAAAAAAAAAAAAACGCGATTTTCCCCCCAATAGTTTCAACAGCGCTAATAGCGCTGGTTGAAACTCTCCATATGCAGAAAGCCAGTTTTCTGCCCTTTCTGCATATGGAGATAAAAACTCTCCAAAAAAGGTAAAATTTTTCCCCCTCTCCAATTCTGCATAGCGCTGCTCTCTGCATGAGGCCCTAAGTCAGAAGAGAAGAAAGTCTGTAGCCACAGCGTATCGTTTCAATGACACAGAAAGTAGCACGGGAACCCAGGTACAAGAAAACACAAACAGGTTTTGGTTGTGCGCTCAGCCAGTATACTCGCGAGAGGTGAAGGTGTTAAATTCGTGGGAACTGACAAAGCCCCCCCTAATTTGATGAAAAAACAAATGAAAGGGGCGGACAGTGTTAGAGCAGGGAGTGTGAAAATTGAGGGCTTCTGGTGTCTGTACCTTGTCTGCGTGCTTGAAGCTTGAATGAATGTGAACTGCACTTATATTAACGCACAGTGTTGTATAACATGAACCACCATGTGATAGTTGTCTCAATCGGAGGAAAACCTCCCACGCGTTTCGCACCTCACAGTGGCGCTTTCTCACAGATCTCCTGAGATTGTCTAAATATATCATTGAACCTTATTGTGTGATTTTTTTCAGTGGATGAGACAAAAATGGACGCACAACGGCACTTGTTCTCTAAACTGTGATAGTTCCGAACTGGCGCTATTGCATAGAAAGACGCATTGACTTCAACATGGTTTTTCGGGTGATATCGTAGTTTATTTATTTATTATAAAATGTTTTACCAGGAAGTGATACACAGAGAGTTACCTCTCGTTTTCAGGTATGTCCCGGGCATAGAGTTATGATAGGATAAGGGACATTGTGTGTTAACTTCTGTTGTATTCGTTGGCCTTCCTGGTATCACAGACGCGTGGTGATTATTCCTACCCGTGGAAAAGTCGCACTAATGTAATAATTCCCAAAAAGAAGCCAGGTGCCAATGTCTTCATAGCAAGTCCAATAACATACATTGCCTGTTGTGTTAAAAATGATTTACATTTTCTAAGGGCTAGGAAGAGGGCACAAATAATGCAGAAAATCTACAAATGTTGAATTTGTTTGTGTAAAAAAATAAAATAAGTGCTTTTGCATAACGTTTCTTGAAGGAGTTTTGACACTGGGATGTCTTTATACGTTCCCACCTGCAGTCACAACCAATGTCAGCGGACTGTCCTGATACGCATTTGTACATAACACGCATGGTAAATAATATTCACATTCTTTCATGTTTGTGGTAGGTGGGCTTCCGTTTGCAACTATGTAGTGATTGCTTCATATTGTTCTGCGCTGGACGCGGTCTAATGTGTGTTAGAGACGCTTGCAATTGTGTTAGCTTTGTCTTTCAGGTCATTTAATGTAGAAGCTAATGTGAAATTAGTAATCCGAAAGAAAGTATCTTTATTTTAGCTCGTTTGGAAAAGTAGTATCAGCACTGACTAAATAAGTTACTCTAGTATGGTTTCAAATATGTATGTTTGTGTGTTTTGATAATGAGCGTCATTACTATCAAGAGATGGTTCATGGCATGACATATAGGTTCTATAGCGGGGGGGGGGGGGGACAACTCCAGTCCTCAAGGGCCAGCAACAGGTCAGGTTTTCAGGATATCCCTGCTTCAGCACAGGTGGCTCAATCAGTCATAGCTTCCACACAGGTGGCTCAATCAGCCCCAGCTCCAGCACAGGTGACTCAATCAGTCCCAGCTTCAGCACAGGTGGCTCAGTCAGTGGCTCAGTCTTCCACAGCCATTGATTGAGCCACCTGTGCTGAAGCAGGGAAATACTGAAAACCTGACCTGTTGGTGGCCCTTGACGACTGGAGTTGCCCATCCCTGTTCTATAGGCCGACCAGAGTTGCACAGCAAGGTATAAATAGCAGCAGTGAACTATTGACAAGGCTGCAATTGTCCCATTCCTTCCTGTTTCACTGCAGTTCCAGTCATTGTGAGTGAATTCGCCAGGGGAAACACGCTCTTGGACATTTCATTGTGATATACATTAGAAGTGAAGATGCTGCGAATACAGTACAAGGGTAAACAAGCTCTCCTGACAAAAGTGTGAGCAGTGGTGGCACTTCCATGGATGGATGTGGAGATGGTGGCAGGGATAAATGATAGCCACCAAGTCAAATCATATTTTTCTAAGGCATCAGTGACTGGCATTGATGCTGAATGCATCTGAACTACTGTATTCTGTCTATTAAATGCTTGGCCCACTGTCATTACCAGTAACCTTTGCTATGTGCTTCCCGTTTTACAGACAACAACTGCAGCTTTAACTCTTTCAGGGCCAGATGGTCGATCCCATTGTGGAATGGTTAACATTTTTGTATTCAGTTTACACGAGGAATTCCCGAAATCCATCCTCATTCCCCAAGGTACAGTTGGAGACAAGATGTACAGCTCAGCGTATACTGTGTGTCTCTCCCAGTAATATAATCTGTAAATAAATAATCAGGCTAAGACTTTGAGCTTTTGATTGACAATGTTGTGTTGTGTTTTCTCTCTCTCTCTCTCTCTCTCTCTCTCTCTCTCTCTCTCTCTCTCTCTCTCTCTCTCTCTCTCTCTCTCTCTCTCTCTCTCTCTCTCTCTCTCTCTCTCGCATTGATAACATCGAAGAATAATGAATAATTCACTGGAAGAGAAACAAATTGATACATATGATCAGTGGTCATCTCGGCAGCAGATAAATAAGTTATAATGTCTTGCTGAGGAACGGTCACGTGTTGGAAAATACTTGTCCATGTTTTACTGGCAGACAAGCCTCGTCTATCTTCTACTGATGGACAACCAAGTGATTTTCTAAATACTCACAATACCAATAGGGTTCCCCCTTTTGTAATTCACTTTATTGGTTCATTTTGAAAACAAAAAAAATGTGGCAACTTTTTTTTTTTAGTTACTTTTTAAAAAATGTTTATTGTTGGCAAACTTTATGTTATGAATCGCGATGACGAATAATAAAATGGGATATAATGTATTTTAGTATATACAGCAGATGATTACCTTTAGGGAAAATAAATCACTTAAGCTGCCGACTGATTTGTTCTCCAGTGATCTATTGGCGGAGATCAGGATCCCTGGGTTCACATTATGCCGCCTATGAATCTATCCTGCAGTCAGTGAAATTCAACAACTACAATATAACCTTCTTGATATGGGTAACAAATTGTAGCTGAGCTGAACGCTGTAACAATAGATAGTCTCCTGCTGGGAAGACTGCAAGAGATAGGTTTGTGAGCGTTTGTTGCCAAAGCTCGTGCGCTGCTGGGGAGAGGGCAGGGCTTTAAAAAGAGGGTCGGAGCCGGCTATAGGAACCCCAGAATGCACAGCTCCCCCCTTGCACTCCCTTTCCTCCTCATGCTCCCTCTCTCTCTCCCACACCAAGTGTGGGACGGTGTGTCATGGTGTGTGTGGGACAGTAGCCACGAGTCTAGGCTATTAGAGTGCTTCATTTAAGAGGTGAGTTTTTGGCTTAAAGGTGGGGAGAGAAGGTGCTTGGAGTTTTAGGGAGTTCCACACGTGAGGGGAAAAGGCTTAAGGCGAGAGATAGCAGTAGAGGTGAAAGCGGTGGAAAGGAGACAGTTATGAGTAGGGTTGCCAGGTGTCTGGTATTGAACTGGACTGTCCTGTATTTGGATACTCTGTCCAGTAAAAAATGAGAGGTACTGTAATACTGGACATGTATGTGTCCAGTATTTTCCTCCCTGGACATGGTGACCTGACGCACCTTTCACCATGGAGTCCAGTATTTTTGGAGAAGCCATCTGGCAACCCTAGTTATGAGTAGAATGCAGGAGACGAGCAGGGGCAATACAAGAGGTCAAAGCTGATATGTAGGGAGGAGCAGGTGAGGTGAGACCTGTAAACGGTAAGGAGGAGAACTTTGTGGGTGATCTGAAACTTGATGGGAAGCCAGGAGAGGGATGTAAGGAGGAGAAGAGCAGAGACTGTTCTGAGAGACAGTGAAATGATTCCAGCAGCAGAACTTTGCATAGATTGCAATGTAGAAAGTTGTGAGGCAGGGAGGCCTGATAGCAGTATGTTACACTAATCCAGAAGGGAGAGGATAAGGGCAGGCATAAGCGTTTTAGCGGTAGTGTGGCAGAGGAAAGGATGGATCTTGGCAATATTACAAAGGAAGAAGAAACAAGTTTTAGCCATGCTGTGAATGGAGAAGAAAAGGGAGGAGTCAAATGTCACTCACTAGGCAACGTGCTTTAGCGACAGGATAGGTGATAGAACCATTTACGGTATTGGAAAAGGGGGATATTGGGCCAGGTGTAGGAGGAAATATGAGAAGCTCCGTTTTAACCCTCTTAAGTTGAAGGCCGCAGAATGCCATCTGCAAGGATATAGCCACGAGGCAATCAGTGACTTAGGACTGGATTGCAGGAGTGATGGTTGCGGTGGATAGATATATCTATGAAGCATGCAGTCAGAGTTTGCAGCGCATAACCTTAATTTGCATTGCAATTTCGTTTAATATGCCAATTTGCAAAATTGTCCAAAATCACTAGATTCGCTTAACGCTGAGAATATAATTAGCGCGCACACACCATGTTTCGCTCACTGTCTGGCGCTAGTTTGCTGATTTGGAGAAATGATTAGCCCTTTGAGACTTTTCACACAAAATAGAACAGGAAGGGGAAAAAAACCTTGAGACGTTTGCGAATGTATTTATAGCAGTTTCACAAATGTCTAATTATCAAGTTAGTCTGATAAACCGGGATCAGGAGAGATTAATCTGCAAAATCCTTCACAGATAAGATGCTGCAGTAAAAACAACATCATCAGAATACAGAGTGGAAAAAAATATTAACATTGTTAATAACCATTATAGACTTAGGGCCTCATGCAGAGAGCAGCGCTATTTGCAATCTCGCCATTTTCCGGAGAAAATCGCGCTAAAAACAGCTGAAAATGGCAAGTTAGGATAAAAGCGCCATTTTTTTTTCTATTTGAAAATCTCGCCGTGCGGCTGGCGAGAAACTACATCTCGCCAGTCTGAAAAATATCCGAATTCAGAAAGGCGCGCTCGCCATCTAGCGGCTGTTTTTGGCGCGATTTTCTCCAATTTTCTCCGCCAACTAAAGTTGGCAAGAAGCAGGAGCTCGCCGGCTATAGGGGAAAAAAAAATGCGCGATTTTTTTTTTCCCTTTCAGCTGCGCGCATCTCCTCATTTACAATTCTCGACATTCATTAATGCTAAAATAGCGGATTTCGCCCCATTTCGCATATGGAGAAAAAATCTCCATTAAACTACTTTTTCTTAAACTCTCCAATTTATTCTAGCGCTGCTCTCTCATAGGCCCTTAATGCCTTTCCCTGTGTGATATACGTCCATGAGAATGTTAAATCAATTACAATTAGTAACCATTAACTTCATACACAACGCAGCATCCGACGTGCTCAATATATTTAGCGTGTTTTTTTTCTTGCCTAACTGTGGGTTCCACCGCTGCTGCTGTGTGCTCCCCAAATCACCGGAACACCCTCAGTTTCCAGTGGTACCTACCCAGGCACAAATATGTGTCTGTCGGACAGAGAGCATTATTAGAATGAATATATAAACTCCCTTTAACCTCTTCCAAATCATCAACGGAGGATTCGCTTCTATAAGAAAATCTCTCCTTATGGCTGCCCTGGCATGTGGTATTAGGGATCATACCCGTTTTATATTTGTTAACAGAACACCATTTGTGGGGACTGAGATACTCAGTCTCAATATTATGCAGTATTCTTACTGCAAGAAATGTCAGGTCCTGTTTTTTTTTTTTCTCTCTGTCCCGTCCTAACAGGACAGATGCAAAATCCTCCGCTTCATCGGTTCCTTGTGACTTGGAATCAGGCGATATCCTTGGTCCCAGTTTTGACATTTTCGAGGCTGCATAAGATAATGAATGGTCACAGAGCACATGGAGTTCTCTCAATTTTTGCAAATATGCAGCCAACAACTCGACACGCACCCTCCTTCAGCACGGGAGCACACGCCATCCAGTGATTTCTAAAACAGAAGTGACACAACACAAAAACCTTTGAAACGGTTTGTTTGTCATTACATCAGATTGAAGGAATTTCGCTTAAACGCCCCCACTTAGCAACGAGAGGCTACACGGAGCACTTAGCCTTAAACACATTTTCCGCAATTCAAATGTGGCTCTAAGACAAAAGTTTAAGAGACAATCCAAGCTGGTGAGTTTTTTTTTTTTTTAACGTGATTGGGTAGGGGGTCTCTGAGCTGACACCCAATCATTCAGCTCCCAGCCCCCTGCTTTAGGAGACCACAACCTCGCAGGGGGGCCCAGGGTCCCCAAAGCGACAACACCTGGTTGCCAAGAGAATACCTGAGCGTAGCACGGTACCATTCCAATTCCCGGGGAAACAAAATGGCCGTTACTCTCCCCCCATTTAAATCCCCGCGGTCAGATATTAAAACTCTGCACTGTGACCTATTTCACAGGATTAAATCTACAAGAACTGAACAGTAACCATCCCAATGCATTACCCACTCTGGCTGCAAAGACCCTCTCCCAGAATATCAATTTGATGATTTCTTGCTCCAAACAAGTTTGCCCCAATGGTATCATCACAATCCGATATGTTACCAAGAAGAAAGTGTGTACAAATGCCAGAAGTATCTGAGTTTACAACCCATCTGTTCCCCCTTGAAGTCAGGCTTTTTTTTTGTCTGCAAACACGTACAGTATTACTGCTCTCTTTTGGTGTAAACTGACGGTTCCCATATAACATATACCAGGTGTTTCTATTTAAAGTTGATTTTGTGCTAGTCGATGTCTGTACGGTAGATTACTGTGAGTCCTAGCAAACGACCAGAAGATCGCTGTTCTATGATGTGGACTTATTGCTACCTAACCCACCCACAACAATATTGACTCATTGAAGCAGTCAATCATATGAAGCAAAGCATAAAGATGATCTTTTTGTGTGTGCCCTGCTAGTGTGAATGTTGGATGCTGTTATGTGAGACACGATACTCCAGTCATAAAACAAATCCAGATAAAACTATACATTAAAGCGGGTGACAACTCAGTCCTCAACAACTACACTCGACTCCATAACCCAACACCACCCCGTAAAGTGTGGTTTCGATATCCAGCTTCAGCCGTGGCTCAATCAGCCCGGGCTTCATCACAGTTGCTCATCAGTCCCTGCACAGCACAAGAGTGCTCAATCAGAGGCATAGGGCCTATCATGCAAGAAGCGCTATTTACAATCTCGCCATTCTTCCGGAAAATCGCGCACAAAAATAGCTGATGGAGAATGGCGAGGTAGGAAAAACCGCGCCATTTTTTTTTTTTCTATTTAAATCACCTCTTCGCTGCGGAGGGTTTCTGTGGGGCGCGTTATGATACTACATCTCGGTGGGGGCCATAGTTGCTGAAGGAATGTGTGTGTTGCTGCTTCAGAAGGGCGCCGCTCGCCCATCTAGCGGCTGTTTTTGGCGCGATTTTCTTCAATTTTCTCCGCCAACTAAAGTTGGCAAGAAGAAGGAGCTCGCCGGCTATAGGGGGAAAAAAAAATGCGCGATTTTTTTCCCCTCCCTTTCAGCTGCGCGCATCTCCTCATTTACAATTCTCCACATGCAGTAATGCTAAAAATAGCGGATTTCGCCCATTTCTGCATATGGAGAAAAAAACTCTCAATTAAAGCTACTTTTTCTAAAACTCTCCAATTTATTCTAGCGCTGCTCTCTGCATAGGCCCCTAAGTGCTTTAGACATAAAAGGTTTTCAGGATATCCCTGCTTCAGCACAAGTGGCTTACTCAGAACCTGTTTCTTTAATTGAGCCTCTGACTGAGCCACCTGTGCAGAAGCAGGGACTGTGAACCAGCTGCGCTGAAGCTGGGATATACGTAAAACCTGACCTGTTGTGGGGCTTGAGGACTGGAGTTGAGCCCCCCCCCCCTCCCTCCTGGGGTGAGTACACCTGTCATTAGAATGGAGATGTGTGACTGTCTTCAGCAGTGAATTTACTCTTTTGCAGCTGAACCAACACAAATATTTCTCCTCCATTCAAGTGCATTGGGAAATGTTTGCAAAGTGTTCCACATTTTCGCCAAATTGGCTGACGGGCCATGTGACCCGTGAATGGCCGGCAATGTTTGGCGACATTTTGTGGCCGTGAATTGTGATTATGAAAAATGGGCAAATTTCACTGTGCGGGCCAACTTCAGACACAAATATAGGCCATCTCTACATCAGAAGCCTGGGAGGGCTCAGTTACGCTCATAAAGAATGACATACAGGCGGTGGTTGGTATGGGAGGGTATACAAAGTACCACTACTGTTTATGTACACACCCACAGTACCCTTACTTTTCTTGTTACACACTTATGGTTACTCTTGTTTGTTTAAAATGAAAATATATTCATTTTTGGAACCCTCTCTCCCTTTGTGCTTTCTAAGCCTAAGGGCGTGATTCTATATGGGCTTCGGCTCATATAGAACCAGTCCCTATATATTGTATAGATCTGTCTAAACTGCAGTCACAATATCTGTTTTCCCAATGTGTACTACAGTCAGCATTTGTTTTATGTCATTCTCTTTTGTAAGCCACTTCAGCCATTGGTTTTATATTCCTGTCCCATGTGCTCCTTTTCTCTGCAGATTTGGGGACTCTATTGGGGCAAGTGGTTGTATAAACATAATGTTATGTTATTCTTAATGCTGTTCACCCACAGCCCCCCTAAAAAAATAAGAAGCGGTGGCCTCGGCCTTCTTCCCTTTATCTGCCTGCACCAGAAAGTGTGTCTGTACAGCCCCAAAATGAGACCTTTACAACCCATGAGAAGAGGGCCCTGGAACGGAAACCCGGCACAATTAAGCCCAAACGACTTCATTCATCCCACGGTTCCTGTGTCCTGCTAGGAGCCGACAGCACGCACAGAAATGAGCTGCTGAAGCTGCGAACCGACGAGGCTCTGCTAAGCAGTTACTAATGACTTCAGCTGAATGCTGCGGCTCCGTGCCAGGGAACCGAAATCATTCCACGGCTTCAGCGTGCAATTTATCCAGCTGCTGCCAGCTCATTAATCATACACGCTGCTCAAAAAGAAACAAAACGGGGGCAACTAGTTAAAAATGTGCCAATGCTATTTTTATTTTTTCTCTCTCTCTCTCCTCAACTCACCCCCTCCCCCCCCCCTTAACAGGTCTGGTTTTCAGGATATTCCAGCTTCAGCACAGGTGGTGCATGCAATGTCTTGTATGTAATGTATACCCTGTTCATTATGTAACTGTACTTGTAACCATGTATTATTTGTCTTAACTCTGTGCCCAGGACATACTTGAAAACGAGAGGTAACTCTCAATGTATTACTTCCTGGTAAAATATTTTATAAATAAATAAATAAATCAGAGGCTCAGTCAGAGACTGAGCCCCTGATTGAGCCACCTGTGTGCTGAAGCAGGGACTGATTTTGCCACCTGTGCTGAAGCAGGGATATCCTGTAAACCTGACATGTTGGGGGTGGCTTGAGGTCTGGAGTTATCAACACTTTTTTTTTTTTACAGCCCCTCTTGCAGTGAAAGAGATCAATTATGAATTGGTTTCATAACATTGTTTTCTCCCTAAATCCATTTGAGTTCGTGTATCACTGTGTCCTTTTAGCTCTCCTTTTAACCCTTTTGTTGCTAGGGGCAAACACATGGTAGAGCCCCTTGGCAGCAACTGGGTTAACTGGTTTGATCCCTTCTTCTCATGTCCTCTCCAAAGCCCTTTTAAGTGATTGTGGGAGTAATGAAGGAGGGCGGTGGGGAGTGCTATAGGAAGGTTAATAAGCAGAGAGCATACTGTGTGCCTCTCATGTAAGTGGTGGGGAATGAATAAACCAAATGCATCAATTATTAACCTCGCTGAAATATTCATTTACTTTTAAAGGAACAAATCCCTGTTTGACTCATTCCTATTTCCGACAAGCGAAGCATCGGATGTACGTTGTAGTTGTAAACACTGGTACACTTGAAAAGGAGCAATATCGTGGAGCTCACTCACGCTCGGAATACGCCAAACGCGCTCTTTCCCCACCTTCAGGACTAACCTTAAAACTCACCTCCTAAATGAAGCCTCCCAATAGCCTAGACCAGGGCTGCTCAACTCCAGCCCCCACAACCCCAACAGGTCAGGTTTGTAGGATAGCCCAGCTTCAAAAACTGAGCCTCTGATTGAGCCACCTGTGCTGAAGCAGGGTCTGATTGAGCCACCTGTGCTGAAGCAGGGATATCCTAAAACCCTGAGCTGTTGCGGGGACTTGTGGACTGGCGTTCAGCACCCCTGATCTAGACTCATAATTACTGTCCCACACTCACCGTCTCTCCTACCAATGACTGCCATCTATTGCACTTATTCCCTCTCCTGCTGTCTCTGTACGTCTCCCAGCATACCACTTATTTCTTTCACTTAGGGGCCTATGCAGAGAGCAGCGCTACAATAAATTGGAGAGTTTAAGAAAAAGTAGCTTTAATGGAGAGTTTTATTCTCCATATGCAGAAATGGGCGAAATCCGCTATTTTTAGCATTACTCCATGTGGAGAATTGTAAATGAGGAGATGCGCGCAGCTGAAAGGGAGAAAAAAAAATTCGCGCATTTTTTTTTCTTCCCTATAGCCGGCGAGCTCCTGCTTCTCGCCAACTTTAGTTGGCGGAGAAAATTGGAGAAAATCGCGCCAAAAACAGCCGCTAGATGGCGAGCGCGCCTTTCTTCTCCATTAAAGCTACTTTTTCTTAAACTCTCCAATTTATTCTAGCGCTGCTCTCTGCATAGGCCCCTTAATGCCTTTCCCTGTGTGATATACGTCCATGAGAATGTTAAATCAATTAAATTAGTAACCATTAACTTCATACACAACGCAGCAATCCGACGTGCTCAATATTATTTAGCGTGTTTTTTTTCTTGCCTGAACTGTGGGTTCCACCGCTGCTGCTGTGTGCTCCCCAAATCACCGAGAACACCCTCAGTTCCAGTGGTACCAGCACCAGGCACAAATATGTGTCTGTCGGACAAGAGAGCATTATTAGAATGAATTATACACTACTCCTTGTAACCTCTTCCAAATATCAACGGAGGATTCGCTTCTATAAGAAAAGTCTCTCCTTATGGCTGACCTGGCATGTGTATGTAGGGATCTACCCGTTTATATATTTGTTAACAAGAACAGCATTTGGGGGGACTGGAGATACTCAGTCTCAATATTTAATGCAGTATTCTTACTGCAAGAAATGTCAGGTCCTGTTTTTTTTTTCTCTCTGTCCCTAACAGGACCAGAGTGCAGAAAATCCTGCCTGAGTCATCGGTTCCTTGTGACTTGGAATCAGGCGATATCCTTGGTCACGTTTTGACATTTTCAGCGGCTTGCATAAGATAATGATTATGGTCACAGAGCACATGGAGTTCTTCTATTTTTGCAAATATGCAGCAAACAACTCGACACGACACCCTCCGTCAGCACGGTGAGCACACGCCATCCAGTGATTTCTAAAACAGGAAGTGACACAAACACAAAACACTTTGAAACGGTTTGTTAGTCAATTACATCAGATTGAAGGAATTTGCTTAAAGCCCCACTTAGCAACAGAGAGGCTACACAGAGAAAGCACTTAGCCAGTTAACACATTTTACGCAATTCAAAATGTGGCTCTAGACAAAAGTTTAAAGAGACAATCCAAGCTGGTGAGTTTTTTTTTTTTTTTAACGTGATTGGAGTAGGGGGTCTCTGGAGCTGAACCCCAATCATTTCAGCTCCCGGGACCCCCTGCTTTAGGAGACACAGACCTCCGCAGGGGGGCCCAGGGTCCCCAAAGCTGAACAGACACCTGGTTGCCAAGATAGATACCCGTAGAGCTAGCACTGGTACCATTCCATCCCGGGGAAACAAAATGGCCGTTACTTCCCCCCATTTAAATCCCGCGTCAGATATTAAAACTCTGCACTGTGACCTATTTCAGGATTAAATCTACAAGAACTGAACAGTAACCTCCCAATGCATTACAGACCACTCTGGCTGCAAAGACACTCTCCCAGAATATCAATTTGATGATTTCTGCTCAGCAACTAGTTTGCCCCAAATGGTATCATCACAATCCGATATGTTACCAGAAGAAAGTGTGTACAAATGCCAGAAGTATCTGAGATTTACAACCCATCTGTTTCCCCCTTGGAAGTCAGGCTATTTCTATGTACTGCTAAACACGTACAGTATTACTGCTCTCTTTGGTGTAAACTGACGGTTTCCATATAACAATACCAGGTGTTTCTATTTAAAGTTGATTTTGTGCTAGTCGATGTCTGTACGGTAGATTAGCTGTGAGGTCCTTAGCAAACAGAACAGAAGATCGCTGGTTCTATGATTGTGGACTTATTGCTACCTAACCCAGCCCAACAAATATTGACTCATTGAAGCAGTCAATCATATGAAGCAAAGCAATAAAGATGATGCTTTTGTGTGTGTGCCCTGCTATGTTGGAATGTTGGATGCTGTTATGTGAGACACAGATACCTCCAGTCATAAAACAAATCCAGATAAACTATACAGTAAAGCAGGGGTGAACAACTCCAGTCCTCAACCCCACCCCCCTCAACAGGTCAGGTGTTCAGGATATCCCAGCTTCAGCACAGGTGGCTCAATCAGCCCTGGCTTCATCACAGGTTGCTCAATCAGTCCCTGCATCAGCACAAGAGTGCTCAATCAGAGGCATAGGGCCTCATGCAGAGAGCAGCGCTATTTACAATCTCGCCATTTTCCGGCGAAAATCGCGCAAAAAATAGCTGAAAATGGCGAGGTAGGAAAAACGCGCCATTTTTTTTTTCTATTTGAAAATCTCGCCGCGCGGCTGGCGAGAAACTACATCTCGCCAGTCTGAAAAATATCTGAATTCAGAAAGGCGCGCTCGCCATCTAGCGGCTTTTTTTGGCGCGATTTTCTTCAATTTTCTCCGCCAACTAAAGTTGGCAAGAAGCAGGAGCTCGCCGGCTATAGGGGAAAAAAAAAATGCGCGATTTTTTTTTCTCCCTTTCAGCTGCGCGCATCTCCTCATTTACAATTCTCCACATGCAGTAATGCTAAAAATAGCGGATTTCGCCCATTTCTGCATATGGAGAATAAAATTCTCCATTAAAGCTACTTTTTCTTAAACTCTCCAATTTATTCTAGCGATGCTCTTGACATTAGGCCCCATAGTCTTTGACCGAGCCTCTGATTGAGCCCCCTGTGCTGAAGCTGGGATATCATGAAAACCTGACCTGTTGAAGGGGCTTGAGGACTGGAGTTGGGGACACCTGTGCTAAAGAACAAAGGCGTGAACCATAAAGATTTAAACAATGAGATCATTCACTTTTCTTCTTCCTTTGCACCTGGAAGTCGTTAGGCCTAAAAATCATAGAAATTAATACTGCTTGATCCCTATTTAAATATTACATTGACATGTTCCTATTAAGAATAGCCATTCAAATGTGGTTTAAATTAGAAGAGCAATTAATCTAAGGCGTCTTAAAAATCGGCTAAAAGATAAATGAAATGCATAAGAATAATGGCTTACTTTAGGCTTATACGTCTTATTGAGAAGGACGTGAGATGAATTTGGGGGCTGTAGTTACCCTGGGACATTTTGGAGTGATCTGTAATATATGGTCAGGCTTTAATAATTAAACTGAGTTGTTTCAGGTAAGGTCTCCTGCATGATTTTCTTGTTACTTTTGTATTGAGACATGCAAATAAATCAATAGGTCGACTCACAGGGCCTGAGAAAAGTTGCCTTTGATGGATGAAATGTCGACTAACATTTTGCAACATTGTTATTGAATCCATTTTGTGACGAGGTCCTCAGCACCTGGATGTGACGTATTGATATGTGATTAGGGTTGCCAGGCGGCTTATTCAAAAATACTGGACACAATGGGACACAATGGTACACCCCTCTCCCACCCCCACCCAATTGCTGTTTGCCCCACCCTCCGGCTCATGACACCTCCTCCTGATTGGCTACATTACCCAATCAGGATGGAGGAAGCTGCCCACCCCCCTACCAACAGCCCCGTTGGAGGAAATACTGCGGGCCCCCCAAGCTGGTTAGGTCACTATGTCCAGAGAGGTAATACCAGACACATACATGTCCAGTATTACCTCTCATTTTTTACTGGACAGTGTCCAAATACAGGACAGTCCGGTTCAATACTGGACATCTGGCAACCCTATAATTAAATGGGATACAGCCTCTTGGATCTCTCTTATGGACACTGTCTGGATCCACTCTTCTGTATCGAAGGATCAGCAACACTATAATGACAATGTGACAGCTACTGATTCAATATGTGTTCATTATTAATTTATAAACTGGCAACACCTTCAGTACAATACAATGAGTGTGAAAGATATTAATATACCGTACCATACAAAAATATTACACATACGGATGTTATAGGTAAAGAGGTCCCTGATACAAGGAGTTTATAATCTGTAGCCGTGTTAAGGTAGAGGGAGCTGCAGTGTTTGTGGGGCATTCATTGGCTGGTGCATGCAAAACACTCCAGCAATTAAGAGGTTACTGCACGGTAACGAGGGATTCTATGTCTAACCCACTTGCTGAGGGTGTTAAAGAGGTGCTTTTTCGTGCTTAAAAAGGAGGAGGAGGAGGAGGAGGAAAGATCTAGTGGCTTAGATCGGGGTGAATCCCAGCGACGTGTGCCAAAGACACTTTAAGCTATCCCTGTCCCTGCTGGCAATGAAGAGGTTAACATACGCTGTATGGTAAAATGCAGTGCGCTATATAAAATATATATATTTCCCGTGAAAATTGCTTGTGCGCTATAATACATTCTGCCAATAGCGACGTCATTTATTGAACCCATCACTGCTAGCGGGGCCAAACAATGCATCCAGACCAGATCCCTCCAGAACTGAAGGTGTTAAAGTATAAGGTCCCCTCCCCCCTCCCCACCCCCAACCCAGCTGGTCTTAGACACCATCATTGCGGCGTCCCCATGCTGCTTTTAAGTAACACAGAGCCACTGGTTGGAATATCAATGAGGGAAGTCAAGTGTGCTTTAATTTATACACGCTGCCCGAGACTGAGGCTTTGGAATTGGATGTGCTAACACCTCTCTTAAGTAAGAAATGATGCCGCTGCTCTTTAGTCAGGAGCGCCTCTGCTCTGCGAAAATAAAATAAAAAAATCAATTGTTTGCTCTGCTGTGAACAATGTCACTCAACATCCCAGCGCTGTAATTGGACAACGCCTTAATGACCAGCTAGGAGGCTATGATGCGTCGCTTTGGACGCCACCACGCCACTTCTGCACTAAAATGATGATAAAACAGGAACATTTGCGTCCAGTGGGGTAAAAAGGAATAGTGAGGATTCCTTTCCTCTGTTGTTAAGTGCTGAGATTTTCACTGGCTGTTTATATATATTTTTTTTAGAATTAGGGTTTATTGTAGCTGCTACATTTTTGGGAAAGAAATACATTTTATTTTTGTGGTGGAAGTTTCTATAGCGGGAGTGGCCAACACCAATCCTCAAGGGCCACCACTGACATGTTAGGTTTTCAAGGTATCCCTGCTTCAGCACAGGTGGCTCAGTCAAAGACTGAGACACTGATTGAACCACCTGTGCTGAAGCTGGAACTGCTTGAGCTACCGGTGCTGACGCTGGGACCGATTGAGCCACCTGTGCTGAAGCAGGGATATCCTGAACACCTAACCTGTTGGGGGACCTTGAGGGCTGGAGTTGGCCACCCCGGTTCTATAGATTTGTACCAGTGATTGGGTGGGGACCCGCCGACCCGCCCTGCTGCTTCTTCGTTGCTGTGTATTTAGCTGCGACTCACCTTTTTTTCACGGTTTCATTTCCGTGGTGAAACGTGCGCTGAATATGCTCAAGGTACTCCGTGAACGGGATTTATAAGCAAAATACGTAATACACCAAATACCTCATTACAATGCATATTCTCTAACTGTCCATATTTCATCATAATGACATCCATCGGTATCTTGGCAGCTGTTTATTTATTAATCGCACTTATTTGCGAGGCTCATTGAAGATGAGCCTGTCAGTTTCCACCCAGCTGCTTTAATCTCTGGCCTCATTGCAGAGTCATCGGAACCGCTGCAGGGACCTTTCTCAAGTTGTGTGTTAGTGCTAAAGGGGTATACGCTACACGTCGCCATAGTCACACACATCGACCTTGGCCCCTTGCAGACGCACTTACCAGAACACCTTCTAACTGTCTCTGTACGTTCTTCCTACTTACCACATAGATTGTAAGCTTTTCGGGGCAGGGACTCCTTTACCGAATGTTACTTGTATGTCTGAAGTGCTTATTCCCATTATGTGTTATTAGTATTATTTTTTATTTTATATTATTAGGTCATATGTATTACTGCTGTGATCCCTATGTACATTAATTGCGCTTTATAAATAAAGACACACAATACATCTGTAACATGTAACATGTTTTTTTTCATTACTAAACACATTATAGACGTTGTTACTTGTGCTAAGTTTATTGAGGACACAATAGTCCTTGCATAGAGATGCATGTGTCTAATCAGCCTTTGGAATTCCAAAAGAATGCAGAAAAGCCTTTGATTACCTTTATTGAACCTTCCCAGGGTTCACTTAATGGTCGCCTTTCAGTTTCAATCAATCCTTCAGACCGTGTAACTCAGCAACTACAATGTATTCTTATATTACTAAGGTAACAATATCTATTGTTACAGTTTGCAGCTCAAACTCCTACGAATATTGGCAACAAATGATCACAAACAGAAAAGTGTTACAAATATCTTGCACTGCTGGGGAGTTGTGCTAAAACCTGCAATAGAAATCGACAGATGCTCAGTGTATTAAAACTCATTAAAAATGGCATTAAGAATTGGATAATAAAAAGAAAATGCAGTAAGTATCAAATACTACAGAACTGATTTATTTGACTAAAAAAACACATGCAGGATATTGCATGAATTGCTCCATTAACGTGGACACAAGAGGCCAGTGTTTTCATCCAGGGTTCCTAGGAACCTTTGTGTTCCCCGGGCATCCCTAAAGGGTTCCCTGCAATTGTCAGGTCATTTGAAAATTGTATCAAATACGGAAGAATTTACAATGTATCTGCTCACACAGTTGCTATTACAGAGGGTTGGGGTTCCTCAGAATTTCACTTAGGGTTCCTTAACCAAAAAAAAGGTTGGAAACCCCTGCAATATGGCCACAGGGTCAAGCTCGTTCCTGCAACCAACAGAACTCTCCAACATCATAAGGAGAAAGAAATCCATTTGGGAGGCAGAGTCCTGCTAAAGGGCATCAGAATGATTGATTTACATGATTTATTTATTATATGTGTATCATCCTTTCCTCTATCCTATGGGAAACAGCGGTAATTATGGTAATGGTGCTACCGGTTAGGCGTACAGAAGGCCTGCGCCTCCGCTCATGGGGAGCCTGGGGTGACAGCGTGTTCTCTATATCTCTATGGTGCAGCGCCTCCACCTATGAAGATCCTGTGTAATGGGATGTCTCCTCATAGGACTCGTATACTGTTAAGGTATACCCCAATAACACACTCACAACCGGGTGTAATATAACTCCTTTACTGTGGTCCCACAGAAGGCCTCAAATAATAATAATCACGCACAATGCACAGTAATAACAATAACAGCAAAATAGTCCAGGGGTAGCTAGCCCCAATCGTACCTAGCGTGCTAGTACCTACAATTGTACCTACAGGTGCACCTGTAACAGTGTCCAGCAAGCGACCCCTCCCAATGTGTGTGTGAGGGCAGCGCTACCCTCCCCCTTTCGTTGATGCACAATACCATCCTGGTTCAAGGTCCAACAAGGCCACACTTCCAAGTGAAGACAAGGACAACAGCGGGGGTCCCACGCTGCGGAGTCTCCGACAACAAGCCCCTCACACCTAATGGCCGGATGCAGGCTGGTAACTCAGGCCGCTGGGGAAGCCTCCTTCTGCACCCCGATCGCTCTGCTCCTTAACTAACGGGAGCTACCTAATCATAGGGCCAGCCCTACACACATCTCTGCGGTGAGGGGAAACTATCTGGGGCCTAGGGGCAGGCTGGGGCCTAGTCCGGGACCTTGGCAGGCTCCCCCGACACTACCTTCCTCTTCCCTGGCTCCGGATACTCTGGCAAGCTCACCCCTGTTCCGCGGAGGAAATCATGTCATTCTCTGCCTCTTTCGGCCGCGCCAACCCCAAGAGGGCATTACACATTACAGTGTATGGAGGGCAATGCCAACCATAACATGGCCGATGCAATGCTGCCGTCTCTCCAGCACCACTGAGCAGCTCTCCCCCAGGAGGTAAGAAGGGGGATCCCTGCTACATACTGTATTGTATGTGTTTGTCTTTGCTTCCCTGATTGGAAGAGAACCTACAAGAGAATCTATCCAAGGGAAGGATGGGCAGAGAAGGAGAATGGATAAGAGGTGAATTTAGAGAACTAAGAATGTGGGGAGAGAACAGACAGGGACAGATTTGTAGATCTAAATAGAGAGTGGTGACACGTTCTCCCAGAATCAAAGATTTCAATCCAGCGCTCAAAGTAACTTAAAAATAACATGGAATGACACAATGCAATATGATTGTATGGTGCTATCACTTTTGGAATTGGATCAGTAGACGGGGGGTGTGGGTTAGCCAGCAAAAAATGAGTGTTAATCCCTATAAAGCCAGGGAGGCCTGTAACACACGGCAATTACATATACATGCATACACAAAGCATGCCTTGCAGGCCCCTCTAGGCCTGAAGGGGTTAAAACAGAGCCCTTAATGGCTCTGGGATACATAGTATCAACGGGCACATCCTATTCTGAAAATCCTTCCTAACAAGGATCAACCCTTTACATTTGCTGCAGTGCAGTGAAAATGAGGGAGCTGTGTAACATGTCAAGTGCACATCCAAGCTCATTAAAAATGTGAGCAAAATAAAAGCATTGCGGTGACCATTACAAATCCTGCGTTGTTTTTACCTGGCAGAATTCTGATGCTGCGCATTTCATTTCATTCTGCGCATTCAGTATTAAAGCTGAAGTTCAGTCTTTTTTTATTTATTTATTTTTATTTATTTTTTTACTCCAATAGTTTCATGTGGGCAATCTCTAATTACCTAAAGAACTGCATAGCTGCCGGTCAATTCGTTCTCCGTCTATTGATCGGCAAAGTTTGGCAACATCTTTAAATATGGGGAATGTAAATGGTTGCTATAGGAACAAGCATGCTTGTTAAAATAGAATACAAGAAAATTGGCCTTTCAAAGCTGTTTTTTTTTTAAACAGAAAATGCTAAAAGTATTTTTTCTTACTACAGAACTGATTTATTAAAAAAAACACACATGCAGGATATTGCCCGAACTGCAGCTTTAAGTACTGTACTGTACACAGAAATATACCCTTGTTTTCCCCACCAGATGTCACCTGTCCCAGAATAATAAGGTAGCTCTAGAAACGGATCTGTAAGCAGGGGTTGGGCAAGTGTATAGTGGGCCCAGGTGCCCCAAAAAATCTAGGCCCCCCACCACGCTATGGATTCTGGGGCTGTTTTTCTCCCCCTGCTCTGCTGTGATTGACAGCCTCCAAGCAGTGAAAAGTTGCTCCCCAGAATTCTTAGCAGCATTACTGGAGCCACACTACAAGTACCACCAGGAAACAGGTTCCATTTTTTCATAAGACCCTATCAAGGTGGGGACCCTAGGCAAAGGCCTCTGTCTGTGGGGGTACAGTGGCGCCCCTGTCTGTGGGGGTACAGTGGTTGGAGTCTCTTAGCGGAAAAGGGAGAGCATGATATTTACCAAAATACTGTTCACATTGACTGCCTAGAAAAGGGGTGGTCAACTCCAGTCCTCAAAGGTCACCTGCAGGTCAGGTTTGAAGGATATCCCTGCTTCAGCACAGGTGGCTCAGTCATTAAGGACTGGAGTTTTGCTTGATATAGGGTAAGGCCCTAGATTGTAAAGCTCAAATAAAGAAGTTTGCTACTTGACAAAGGACTCGCTGGTTATAGAATATAGGAACAATCCACTAATAAACCTCTCGCTAACATGGCTCATTGCTCTTGAAGCCACTTTATATCTTAGGAAAAGCCATGAAGTCTCACAGGTACAGCTTTCTCGCCGTGGAAGCCGCTGTGTCCGGATGTGGAACCACTGATGTGTGTAGCCGCGCCTTCAATGTCACGCTACATCTGTATATGATGACACCACTGATTGAGCCACCTGTGCTGAAGCAGGGATATCCTTGAAAACCTGAGCTGTTGGGGGATCTTGAGGACTGGAGTTGAAAACCCTTGCCTTAATCTGTTGAACAATGTCTTGCTAAACCCTCTGGCTGGGAAAGAGTATTTCGTTTGACCACAAAATAAACCTCCCTTGGCATGTTCCATTCGAAAAAGAACCTGGCACACAGAAGACAGGCTCATAGCAACAGGACCCCGAAGTTATTGTATAGGCCCAGCTCACACTCCATTTTACATGTGTAATGGCGGTCGGGAACTTCTGGAAAGGTAGATGTGCCGTTCTTCTTTAAAACAGACCAGGAACCGTAGCGACGGTTCCTTGAAAATGCATGAGCACCGTTATGCAAAGAGCGTAAGAGCGCTGCCATGTGCCCCGACCAGATTAGCGGAGAGAAAACAAAGGAAAACGGCAGACAAACGGAGTTCAGAAATGACAAGTTGGAGCCCACACTGCACACATAAATCATAACTGCACCGTTATTTCAGTATTCTGCCTCAGCGCTGCTTAGTATTTTAGGAGTGTTCAGGTACTGTACTGGAATTTTTATGCAGCTGAAAAGGGCGATTGTTTGACAACACAGGAGCCTGCGGACTTTATTCTTTGTTGTTTTTTTTTTATATATCACAAAGAACTGGAATTGTGTTTTTATGCGCACTCTATGTGTTGGTAAACCAGCGAATTCCCTGTGTATTTGCTGAACCGATTTGCTTACATACAAGGCGTAAGACAAGGCGTGATTACTTGGGATATTATTTTGAAGGTATAATACCAATTACCCACTTGGGTTTAGCTACGATTCTGGCATGTGGTTCATCCCACATTGACAGAGGAACTAAAGTGTACCGATTTCCAAGTATAAATGTTGGATCTGCATACATAATAATAAATAAATATATCACATTCCGTGATCCCTCATTAACCCCACCACCCCCCCCCCCCCCCCCCCCCAACGCCCATGATCTCCCCTACCCTCACCCCTTCCTAAAGCCTCTCCAAAACCCTCCAAAGTCACCCACCTGAGATCCAATTGACACCACTGGCCCCCATCACCATGCCACGACCAAATTAAATCCAGAGACCTTACCCCAACCCCTGTCCACCAACCAAGCAAACTCTTAAATGCTCCCAACCCATAGCCCGGTTTATAATGTTCCCTACCCTGCCCACCAACCAAACACATTTTACTAACTAATGTACAGCGCTCTGGATAAGGGCGCTATATAAATGTCGTTATAAATAAATAAACTATATTATATTGATGCTCTGAGCATAGGAGCACAATGGTCTTTAATAATGTAGGCCAGATGTGATTACTTCAAAGGACCAAGAACATACCCTCCAACTGTATCTATTTAGCAGGTACCTATTTTTCAGATCCTGTACCTTTTAAAACCAGGGATACCTATTGTACATTTTTCCGCCAGTGTTAGCCGAGGAGAACTGCTTCCACCCATTGGTGGAGGCTCGGAACTTTCAGTTCTATACAGCGGCTTAAAGATCAATGGCTGATTTGATAAATGATCAACAGGTAGTAGGCAAGTTATCACCACTTATTTTATGTAGATATCAGTATTTAGAAATGAATCCAGAAGTCCCAAGTGTTATTGGTAAAATTATCTTTGCTCATGAAAATAACCTGGAGTGTTTTGGAGCCGCCATAGTAGGCACTCACTCATATGTAAGCTCATGTATCCCACATTGGCAGAGGAACTAAAGTGTAACTATTTCCATGTATAAAATGTTGGATCTGCATACTGAAACATTTAAGAAAGGAAAATGCCCCTTTCTGTGATTTTTATAAAATATATGAATAAAAGAGACTTCTCAGAATCCTGGGTAATCTTTTTTTTTTTAATCACAATTGAAGTTACCTTTTTTTGTACAGGCCACCAAATTAACCCCTGGTATGGATGCTGATTATTTCCCTACTACCGGGTTGCTACTTGGAAAGATTCAGGATATTCTCTATAGTTTGGTCTATTCCAAGGTACGGGATGCTGGAAGTAGTGAATCAGTGATTCACTAGAATAAAATGTCTTGAAGATTACTCTCAGGCCTTCTTTCAGTGCCTGACGTTATCCCGCTCCCTCACTCTGAGGCAGAAGAATATATTCCGTTCTTTTTTTATATAGCAAACACTTTTTGGGTGTGTATAAATAAGTCATGGGTCCACTCTTTGGTCAAAGGTACTGTCCTGTTAACACTATGTATTCACATTTTTTGGTCCCTGATGAATCCGATTCCATTGGCGAAACGCGTTGGAAGCAGGCATTACTGAGCCAGACCATGAGTTATTCGAAGAGCTCACGAAGGGGTGTCTACAGAGGAGAGGTGAGAGCAGAACTCCGGCGTGAGACACAGGAAGTGGAAGTCCATATTCAGAAGAGAGGGGAGAGCAGAAACGCTGTGAGAGATCACGCTGCAGCATAGTGCCGAGGAGAACAGCCCAGAAACAGAAGGCCAGAGCATCACACCACTCTTCCTGGAGAGGCTCGGATCACCATTTTAAAGAGTTTGTTTGTGAGTAAGACCTTTTAACTTGCCGCCATTACATTTTTGTTTTTACATATTACACTATATGGTCTTTTTTTCTCCCTTTTATGTCTCTCCTTAGTGACTCCTGACGAAGCACTACGTGCGAAACGCGTAGAGGTCACGTGAGATTGTTCCTGTAGAGTTTGCAGTAGGAGGTTGCGCAGGTCTCTTCACTTCCACTTGCCCGGTGGGTCTGTACTGGGATCGGCTCCGGATCTTTTCCTTGTACTAGCGTGGATGTGATATTGATCTGCCTTACCTCTCCGCCCCATGTTGGCTTTCAGCCAGCTTTTTAAACCCTTTATTTCATTTTAAATTGTTCCTTTGTTAAGGATTGGTTGCTTTTTGCCCCCTTACCTATATTGTTGTTTTTTATTAAAGTTACATTGTCCCTTAGTGCGCCTGTTTGTCATTTGTTTCCCTGTCTGTGAGCTCCCCTTCAGGAGCTCACTTTTATAGGGGGTGTGTGGAGTCCCCCAGACTGACGGCCGCAAGAGGGACTATACTCAGTGACAGCCCTAGCGCGGAGTGACACTTTTGTTGTTCATAGTACACTATATGGTCTTTTTTTCTCCCTTTTTTGTCTCTCCTTTGTGTTTGTTTGTTTGTTTGTGTTTGTGGTAGTTGTCTCTTGGTGTTTTACATGTTTGTGTTATTTACTCATTGGCAGATTTCCCATGAAGTGCCTAGGGGTGGCGGATTTTCAAATCCGCTGCTGTTTTTACTACAGATTTTTATTATTTCTACAGTGATTCTTATCTTTACATTATACGCAAAGAAATATTCTTCATTTATAGGCTTTGACGTTTGTACATGGTTGCCATTAACGATCATAAAATATAGTCTCATACAGTATTTATTAAGTGGTGTTATGCCATAAGGCCTCTTCCAGAGCAGGAAGGCACCTTACGGTGCATTTAGGTGAATGGTGAATAAAGTGCTTTAGGAAGTAACCCCGTTTCGCAGATATGCCCCATAATGTTTTTGCTGCCCAATTATAATTATGATGAAACCCTGCACATTTTATAAGAGTATTGTGTCTCTGCAGGGTTATGCTCTTGTGCATTACAGCCAGTGCTGCCGACAGGGAGAGAGCTGGGACAACAGTTCCGGGCTGGGCAGCTTAGAGGGGCGCCAGACGACCGATACCGGGAGTCGGGCCTAACTTCCGTAATCGGGCCTCACTCTGCTGGTGGGACTATGCTCCTCTCCGCTGGTATGGAGGTCCTGCTTCCACACCATCTCACTCAACAGATGTTCAACCCTCAACCCACCAAACCGGGGTCCCAGGTCACTCTGTCCTAGGCCTCGGAAAAGAGGTCAGCGGACTTGATTACAGCTTAATATCAGTATGGGACCACATCAACATCGAAACCATTTACAGCCACTGATCTTCTTGCTTTATGCGTAGCAAACACCATAAATCTATGATAGAGATAGCCAAAGGATGGTGTTCATTAGCTCAATATAACTCTTGCACTACTTTGGCATTAGCAAACACCTTTCCCCATCTCCTTTGTGTCAACATATATTTGTTTTCAAGGTCTCAGTGTTACAATGTATTCTTTAGCCAACCATATATAACCATGATTTTTTTTTATATTCTGCAACTGGAGCTTTGACTTCTGCTTGGCAAGTACTGAGCTGTGGTTAAGGAACTTTAAGTTAGGAGCACATCATTGGAATTTTTATTTCTTTACCTAATGCTTTTTTTATCCAAAACAGATTTTCCACTGTTCCATCACTATTCTACATAATTTGCCACACAGTACACCTCACATTTATCTAAGTGTTTTTTGGGGAAAATAAATACAATTTCACATATTTTTGGGCTTAAATGTGATGAGTTTCTGCTAGGTAAGCAGGTTTGAGATAAATTGGTGCGTTGGCAGATCTAACATACTGTGCATTTGTCTGGTCTAATTTCCCAAGAGTTGTGCTCAGCACCATTTATTCCCCGCCATAAAAATCAATAGCATAGTGTAGTTCAAAATGAAACAGCTACACATTTTAGGCAGACAGAAACATATGAATTGTACTGTGTGGGGGCTTTGTTGGCTAAGAACTAAGCATGTTCTTAACCCTTTTACTGCCAGAGGCTTACAACGTGCGGGATTCACTAAGCTCTGTAAGGTATCCCAACCCTACTGTATCTAATAGCGCAAATGTAGACCAGAGTAATGCAGTTGATGTGGTCTACTTAGATTTGGCAAAGGCTTTTGATACGGTTTCACACAAGAGGTTATTGTACAAAATAAAGCAAATTGGACTCAGTCAAAATATTTGCACCTGGATTGAAAACTGGTTGGATAAGATAGGATAAAAAGGATAGACAACAGAGAGTTGTCATAAATGGAACTTTTTCAGGTTGGGCTAAAGTTGTGAGTGGAGTACCTGAAGGATCGGTACTGGGACCACAGCTTTTTAACTTGAGGTTGACATAGAGAGCAAAGTCTCCATCTTTGCTGATAATACTAAATTGTGTAAGGTAGTAGAATCAGAGCAGGGTGTAATTTCTCTCCAAAAGGACTTGGAGAGACTGGAAACTTGGGCAGGTAAATGGCAGATGAGGTTTTAAACATATAACCCTACATTTATGCATTTGGGAAACAAGAATAAACAGGCAATTTACAAATTAAATGGGGATAAAATAGGAGAATCCTTGATGGAGAAGGATTTAGGAGTGCTTGTAGACAACAGGTTTAGCAATAGTGCACAAAGTCATGCAGTAGCTGCAAAGGCAAATAAGATGTTATTGTGTAATAAAAGAGAATGGATGGAAGGGAAGTAAACATAATTCTGCCCCTCTATAAAGCATTAGTATGATCACATCTTGAATGTGGAGTACAGTTTTGAGCACCCCTCATAAAAAAGACATTATGGAACTAGAAAAAGTGAAGGGAAAAGCCACCAAATTAATAAAGGGATGGAAAATCTGATTTATGAGGAGAGCCTAGCTAAATTAGATTTGTTTTCATTAGAAAATAGGTGTCTAAGAGGGGATATAACTATGTATAAATATATTTGAGGACAATACAAGGAGCTTTCAAAAGAACTATTCATCCCACGGGCAGTACAAAGGATACAGGGTCATACCTTAAGGTTGGAGGAAAGGAGATTTCACCAGCATCAAAGGAAAGGGTTCTTTACAGTAAGGGCGGTTACAGTGTGGGATTCATTACCCATGGAGAGACTGTGATGGCAGATACAATAGATATCTTCAAAAAAAGGTTGCACATCTTTTTAGAAAGGAAAGGTATATAGGGATATACCTAATAAATAAACATGGGAAGCATGTTGATCCAACATGAGTAATCAGACTGCCAATATTTGGAGTCAGGAAGGAATTTAATTTTCTCCTTATGGGATTATTAGATGATATTTCACTGGGGGGTGGGGGGGTTGTGTTTGCCTTCCTCTGGATCAGTATATTGTAAATACAAATATCATCTAAATTTAGCATAGGTTGAACTTGATGGATATATGTTTTTTTTCAACCTCACCTACTATGTAACTATGTAACGATTTGAACACACAAATGTCGTGTGCAAAATCTTGTCCTTTAAAAAAAAAAAAAAATATCCGTTCTCCTTACCTTTTGCTTCTTACTTTTAACAATGATTTATAGAACAGCTTATCTTTCTGGCCATTTGCATGTCCAATTTCTTACATGCGTTCACTTCCCGCTGATGTGATTTATGTGTATGACATTTCAAAAGCTTCTAATGGTGGTCTCTAAGCATCAACATAGTGTACACTGCTCTGGTACTCAGTATTAATGATGCTATTATTCATATATGCACATATTCATCTGCTGTGGCATTATCACTGGTTTTATCATAGAATCCATGCCAAGATTCTTATATTGATGAGACAACTTTATTTATAGGCAAATCAAGTAACCTGAATTGAAAAACAAGATGTTGCACACAAAAAAAAATGGCTTTTCAGATTTGGTGGTAAATGTAATATTTATTATTGCACACTGGGCTATATCTACAAAGCACTGCGTGGCAACATGAGACATCTTACATGGAATTCAGCTGCATGTAATGCAATCCTTTTTTGTTTTTGACAAGCTGTATTACAGTATGTCAAGATTGGAGAGCATTTTCTTGCAAAGCAATGTGAGACATCACATACTATACCAGTGCCAACGAACAGTTATTTTAGGGTTCCAAATTGAGGAAGACACAAGTGTTACAGTCTACGGCAGGGGTGCGCAAACTGGGGGCGCAAGATTTTCCAGGGGGGGGGGGGGGGTGCGGCAGTTGCAGAGGCTCCGCGCTCTTCCCCTAGGGCGTTTAAATTAAATGCCGGGGGATCACGTAAGGCCTCTGCAACTTCCCTGACCTTGTCTTCTGCAATGCGGCGTCTCGTGACCCCGCGGCGTCATTTGATGCCGAAGACAAGGTAAGGAGGAGGCGCGAGCAGGAGGGGAGTGCAGGCAGGGGGGGGGGCACAGCAGGGTTTGTGCACCCCGGTCTACTATAACGGTTAGAGGTTTTTCTTGTAGTACATCAGTATTCCTTTTAGGATATCATTTCCTGCGGGAAGTCACCGTAAGGTGCATGTTTTGTTCATGTAAGCTCTTGCGTGCAGGACTTCCTTTGATTTGTTTGTCATTTACTGTTGAACGTAACCCCATTGTGTGTACTTTATTTCGTTGTACTGTACTTTTGTACAGCGCTGCGTACAATGCTAGCACAATATAAATAAAATGATGCATACATGTACAGTACTCAGTATAGTTATCCCCTAATGGGTCTCGCCGTGACCAACTCCTCGCCCAGGGAGACACTCGAAACAAGCCGCTATGAGGCTGGAAACTCCACCCCAGCCGGCAACTTCAACAGAAGGTCAATTTTAGGTTGGGGATTAACTTGAGGGGTTTTTAGCAGTTAGGGTAGGGGGTTAACTTTAAGGGTTTTAGCGGTTGGGTAGGGGGTTAACTTTAAGGGTTTTTAGCAGTTAGGGTAGTGGGTAACTTTAAGGGTTTTAGCATGTTAGGGTAGGGTTACCTTTAAAGGGCTAATGTTAGGGGTTTTGCGTAAGGGGTTAAGGTTTTAGGGGTGTTGTGTTGGTATTATTGTTTAAGATTAGGGTTTTTATGTTAAGGGTTAGGTCAGTGACTTACCTAACCGGCGGAGTGGCTGGGCGGCGGAGGATCTCTGCATCAAGGTCACCAGCGGCACACGCCTGCGGGATTTGGTTTGCGGTGAGACGGCCGCGCCACATGTTCGGCCAAAGTATACACCCACTGCATTGCCCGCCGTCGTCCAGCACAGAAGGTGTTAATGACATTACAGCCCTATTACTGCCCCCATCTCAATGAAAACATACAGGACACCTACAAGCTCATATCAGACTTAGAACTTTGCACACTTTTGACAGATTTATTATAAATCATTCTTCCTGGCAATGCACAGTTATAGAATTTTATATTAGTGTTAGGGACCCTTCAGATGTGGTCTTGCCGTGCAGTGGCTCAGGGGCTTACAACAATTTGGCCAAATGTTAAACTAAAAGACCATTTTATTTATAGTTATCTATACATGTATATTTAGGCACGGTAACGTGTATAAGTTTACTGGATGTGCACTGAGCTCTGTCTGTGTTTTATTGTTATGTCTGGTTTTAAATATCCCATCTCAATAAACCAGAAATCACGGGACTGGTCTTGCTACAAAAGTTGTTGGGCATTAAAGGGGTAAAATTTGGGTTATACTCAAGGGTAATAGAGCCCAATAAATACTAAAACAAAATGTGTTCAAACGTCTCCGTTAATAAGAGGACGCGTGCTCACCTGTTGTTCTTGTTTCTCCGGTGAAAGGTTTATTACTCTTCTGCGGGTCACAAACCCACTGAATGCTGCACATGAAAAAAAAGACATCTTCATTCTCATTTAAGAATGATCACCAAGGGAGCACCCGCATCAAACTTTAACAGCACATTAATCTCCGTAGATGGTGTTTGTGTACACTTAAACCGTCTCGGTAAATTAGATCCCTATAGCTGGGCTTTTACATTCACAGGGAATTCTAAAGGCATTTAACTATGGTCAGCCACACTTCAGATGTTGAGTAAAAAACAAGAAACGACGCGCAAAAGATACTGTGAATAATCGGATACTTAGTCCCAATTTGAAGATGTAGGCAGAAATTGGTGGGTGCAGCAAAGGTGGTGGGTGTTCTTCAACCACTAGGGATGCGTAGAGTAGGAGGTTACAACGCGCACTCACATCCAGTGATTAGAAATAAAGAAAAGGAACACAATATGGTAATTCTGTATGCATTCGATATAGACAAAGATGGTAATGCACTCACATTTAGTAAGGTAAACAGGCATCTCGGTTAATCGGTTTAACACAACTACTATGTTGAGAAACGTCTGTGTCAGGATACTTCTTATATAATCTCTGGCGCACAGGATATTCCCGATATCTGCCAGGCTCACGGGCAGCAGGATATTATGCGATATAAGAAATACAAAGAGAAGAAGCAGGCACACGGTCTTACTCAAAAGGAGGTTTAATATCCATAAGTCCAACGTTTCGGCAGTAGACTGCCGAAACGTTGGGCTTTATGGCATATTAAACCTCCTTTTGAGTAGACCGTGTGTCTGCTTCTTCTTCTTTGTACTGGAACTTTGGGACTACAGGAGCTCCCCAGGACCACGCACCGGCACTAAGTACCACCCCCTCTATTACCCTTGATATGAGTGCGTGTCTCATCCTCTGTCGATATAGAGAATAGACACACATAGTGTAATACTGTATATGTAGAGATATATTCTATACAATTAGTATATCACCTCACATTGTGTGTCTAATAGTACGCCTTTAGGTTGTTAAAGTAACCAACTTTTGATGTCTTCTCTGGAATCACAGGGAAAATCCCAGGCAAAAAAAGAGGAAAAGGTGAAGCGAAAGGTAGAACAAACTTTAATAGATAAAAAAAGCCCTTACAAATGCTCTAAACATAAACAGCCTAAGGTAGTCCAAAACACATGGATTTAAGCAATTCATTCTACACTTAGCCTTTCCCCATTATATCGTGGCATACAATGCTTCCATTGCAGCTAGGGATTCTGGGAAATGAGCACAGTGTCACCTTTTGCTTCTTATCCACTTTAACATGAAGCTTACAGAATGCCTGCGTATTACACAGCTTCTCAGCACAGCCTGGGTTAAAGTGCATAGCCAGTAAACCTACTACAATAGGAAGTTTGTGCTGACCATTTTTCTTTAGACTGAGTCCCCGCTGCCGCTGACCGTGCTCATGCTTGAGAGCGGTGATGTCATCAACTCTCCAAGCGTGAGACTCGGCTGTCCGTGCTATTTCGCAAGTGCGTGCGGGGGTGGTGCTTTGCAGGCAAGCTGAGCGCGGTTCAAAGTCAGATTTTTTTTGTTTACGCAAGCGCCAAGCGTGGGTGAGCATACGTGCCCGCGCGCTCCGTGTGAGCGGGGACATAAAAATTGAGATAGCCAGAAGCAACCTCGCCAAGCACCGTGCGGTCAGCGCGCTCAGCGGCACAGGGGACTCAGCCTAAGTTGTACAGATGAAATAATAGAATACAGAGCTTTTCAAACCTCAGGTTTCTGTACACTATCATTTCATCTCTGAAGAACTCCAATTTTTTCCTTGAAAATACTGTATCACAATCAATATAGCTACATCTTTTACGGGATACCTATGTTTTGCGGTGTGTCAGAATAAAAGGACACAGCGGTTCCAGCCAACATGATCTTTTCATAGTCTTGGCCAGCGATCACACAGCTTTGTCTCACATTAAAATATTGGTAGTGCAGAACCTACTAAATCGATCTCCCAGGACATGGATCGTACGCTTAAAATATTTTGGCCACTGTGTTGAACTAAATGATCCATATTTATGGAGAAAGAATATAGACAAAACATATTAATGTACTAAGTGATTTGTCACGTTGGAGGCCGCATTGTGGCCTTTGTGAATGCCTTGTCATTGAATACCAGGCGGAGGGCATTCGCCAACGCTGACACGCCAGAGAGCACCCGCCACTGAAGGAGAAAACTCGCCCTGCAGACGAGCCTTACACTGACGTACCCCAGGAACAACAGGTTGCAGTACCTGCATACCTATTTCACATGGACAGCCACTGCGAGTGTAAGTGGGCACTTTAAATTACTTTTTAAACCTTAACCTAATGAAAACTTTATTATGCCATAGAAGCCTTTCTTGCGCATATATATATATATATATATCAAATAAATTAAAAAAAACAATAGATGATACCGTTCTGTGGCTAACGAAATGCTTTTATGTGTGTGAGCTTTCGAGATACACTGATCTCTTCTTCCGGCGATGTTACAATGAATGAAGCAAGCAAACAGTATACTTAAAAACAGTCAGAAACAAGCACACACAAAACAAAATAAAAAATAAGGGTAAAGGGAGGGTGCAAACTGTCCAAAAAGATACAGAAAAGGAAAAAGGGACAGCGCTCCTAATGCGAAAGTGACATTTATTGACTCCAATGTTTCGGTCCCCACTTGAGAAAGGTCCCAGTGGGACCGAACGTTGACTCAATAAATGTCACCCTTTCTGCACATAGGATCGCCTGTCCCTTATATATATATATATAACCCTGGCTGTGCTCAAAGCTTGACCACGCAGCAGCTTAAGCCTATAGGAACCATGTAACAATGGTTTTGAAGCAAAAAGTGGCACTTGTGTGCTCATTTGCATGTCTTCCCGAATCCCCCTTGTTTATAGGTGAAGTGCTGTTTGCCTGGTGATAATGGGGAAAGGCGGGGTTGCAGACCTGCCTTAGACGGCAGATGGAGCATACATTTGTATTTCTACAATGTTATGATTTATATATATATGTGTGTGTCTGTGTGTGTCTGTGTGTGTCTGTGTGTGTGTGTGTATATATATATATATATATATATATATTTATAAATGTGTATATGTGTATATTCTTGCCGCCTTGCCCGCCACGTTGCGCAAACAGATTTCCCTGAAGACAGGAAATCTGTACTTGCGACGGAGCGCTGGCCACGCCCCCCCCCCCTGGCGGTTCAGCCAATGAGGGCGAACCTGCTGGGTGACGTCGTGGCCACGCCCCCCACCATGCTCCCCTCTTCTTTCCCCTGCAGACCAGGGATCTCGGCTGCACGCGCCGCCAGCCTGGCAAGCCCGCGTTCAGCGCCGATGCCGGGGCCTCAGCCTTAAGTGTGTCAGAATAAAGGAACATCGTGGTTATGGCCAACACTCTCTTTTCAGAGCCTTGGCCAGGGAGCACACGGCTTTGTCTCAGTTTCCTGTACTTGGTTAATTCCTCTTTTTGGAAGTCGCAATTCCAGAGTAGCGGGTATACTACAGTAGTGTACAGTATATAATAATACAGCAGTGTACAGTATATAATACTACAGCAGTGTACAGTATATAATACTACAGCATGTACAGTATATAATACTACAGCATGTACAGTATATAATAATACAGCATGTACAGTATATAATACTACAGCAGTGTACAGTATATAATAATGCAGCAGTGTACAGTATATAATAATACAGCAGTGTACAGTATATAATAATACAGCAGTGTACAGTATATAATAATACAGCAGTGTACAGTATATAATAATACAGCAGTGTACAGTATATAATAATACAGCAGTGTACAGTATATGATAATACAGCATGTACAGTATATAATAATGCAGCAGTGTACAGTATATGATAATGCAGCAGTGTACAGTATATAATAATACAGCATGTACAGATATATATATGCAGGCAGTGTACATATATATAATGCAGCAGTGTACAGTATATAATAATGCAGCAGTGTACAGTATATAATAATGCAGCATGTACATATATAATGCAGCGTGTCAGTAATAAATCAGTCAGTGTACAGTATATTAAAATAACAGCAGTGTACAGTATATAATAATGCGCAGCAGTGTACATTATATAATAATACAGCAGTGTACAGTATATAATAATGCAGCAGTGTACATATATCATAATGCAGCAGTGTACAGTATTAATAATGCATCAGTGTACATAATAATAATGCAGCAGTGTACTATATAATAATACAGCAGTGTACAGTATAATATATGCAGCAGTGTACAGTAATATAATAATACGCAGTGTACTATATAATAATGCACAGTGTACAGTATATAATAAATAGCAGAGTACTTATTAATCACAGTGTACAGTATATAATAATCAGCAGTGTACAGTATATATAATGCGCAGGTGTACAGTATATAAAATGGCTCAGGACAAGTATATATAATGCAGCAGTGTAACAGTATATAATACATAACAGCATGTACAGTAATAATTACATATCAGCAGTGTACAGTATATAAATACAGGCATTGCACAGTATATAATAATACAGCAGTGCGCAGTATATAATAATCAATCATCAGTGTACAGTATATAATAATCAGCAGTGTCAGTATAATAATATACAGCAGTTGTACAGTATATATAATACAGCAGTGGTGCAGTATATAATAATCAGCAGTGTGCAGTATATAATATAAGCGTTCAGTATTATACGTAATAACAGAGTGTACAGTAATATAATATACGCAGTGTCAATATAATAATACAGCAGTGTACAGTATATAATAATGCAGCAGTGTACAGTATATAATAATGCAGCAGTGTACAGTATATAATAATGCAGCAGTGTACAGTATATAATAATGCAGCGTGTACAGTATATAATAATACAGCCTTGTACAGTATATAATAAAGTGACAGTATCTAAATACCAGTGCACAGTATATAATAATACAGCAGTGCACAGTATATAATAATACAGCAGTGTACAGTATATAATAATACAGCAGTGTGCAGTATATAATAATACAGCAGTGTACAGTATATAATAATACAGCAGTGTGCAGTATATAATAATACAGCAGTGTACAGTATATAATAATACAGCAGTGTACAGTATATAATAATACAGCGTGTACAGTATATAATACTACAGGCATGTACAGTATATGATAATACAGCATGTACAGTATATAATACGGCAGCAGTGTACAGTATATATAATGCAGCAGTGTACATTATAACAATACACATTAAGTAGATAATAATGCAGCGTGTACAGTATATAAAATGCAGCAGTGTACAGTATATAAAATGCAGCAGTGTACAGTATCTAATAATGCAGCAGTGTGACATATATAATATGCAGCATTGTACAGTATATAATAATGCAGCAGTGTACATATATAATAATCAGCAGTGTACAGTAATAAAATACAGCGTGTACAGTATAGAAATGCAGCATGTACAGTATATAATACACAAGTTACAGTATATAATAATCAGCATGTGTACAGTATATAATATGCAGCAGTGTACATTATATAATGCAGCGTGTACGTATATAATAATACAGGTGTACAGTATATAATAATGCAGCAGTGTACAGTATATAATAATACAGCAGTGTTACAGTATATAATAATGCAGCAAAGTGTACAGTAATATAATAATACAGTCAGAGGACAGTATTATATACGCAGTGTACAGTATATAATAATGCAGCATGTACAGTATATAATAATGCAGCAGTGTACAGTATATATAATGCAGCAGTGTACAGTATATAATAATGCAGGCAGTGTAACAGTATATAATAATACAGCAGTGTGACAGTATTAATAATACAGCATGTACAGTATATAAAATACAGTAGTGACGTATAATAATCAGCAGTTGCACAGTATCAAGTATACAGTAAAAAAGAGTGTACGTATAATAATACAGCAGTGTGCAGTATAATAATAATACAGCAGTTGACAGTATAAATAATAATACAGCGTGCAGTAAGATATAATACGCATGTGCAGTTATATAATAATACAGCAGTGTGCAGTATATAATACGTAATACAGAAGTGTACATATATAATACAGAGTGACAATATTATCAGCAT